>CAJNIZ010047570.1:22626-35728 GCA_905231905.1 Symbiodinium pilosum | reverse complement strand
AGTAGTAGTAGTAGTAGTAGCTGTATCAGTACGGATGTTGATATTGTTTCTATATTCTTAAATTAGGTCTCCAAGGTGTCCTCCCTTGACGGCTTTCGGACATGAACCTCGCTTGTAGTCTTGAATTTCCTAGGGTTTTCCATCAGGGGTCGACAAGCAAAGTTTGTAGAGACCTAAGCCCTCCGTGGCAGGAGACTCGCAAAATGACTTGGGATCGAAGGATCGAATCTCAATGCGCAAGGCGAGCTTGGGGCAAAGCCAACTTTATCTAAGGACTTCATACTCAGATCCTTTTCTCGCGGAAGGCATACCAGGTGAAGGACAAAGAATCCGGCATCAGCCCAAGAAATGGTGGCATTGGTTTCAATTTTGGTGTACTCGAAACCTTATCCTTTCAGCGCGTAATTTATGGTTAGGAGTCTGGTAGTGCAGCTGGGGTGGTGGACTGGTGACAGCACCAATCGCGCCTACCCAACAAAAGACCAAAAAACCTGTACTCTCTGCATAAGCTGGCATGGCCCTAAAAAGCGTCCCTGCGCACCTTCCCCTGACACCCACGTCTACATGCTAAACTCTAAAACCGCTCGACCCTCAAACTCCAACACCCCTACATGTCTTGACTCAAACAAACTCCTCTTGTTGATCCCCTCTCTTTGCCTGGGGCCATGGGCATCTCCCATGGCTGCAAGGACACACCTGAGCACCTTGAGCCCAATCTTCCTGGAGGAAGGCAGCTGAAGAACTACAACTACTACTGCTGCCACTACCAGTGCTACAACTGCTACTGCTACTGGCACTGCTGCTGCTACTACTAGTACTACTACTCCTGCTGCTGCTGCTACTGCTACTACTACTACTACTACTACTACTACTACTAGTAGCCGCCTCAGGAGGCTAGAAGCAGTAGTAATGTTAATGTAGTGGTTGCTGCCCGAATATTATGACACACTTGCTAGGTGCGGGCAGGAGCGATGCACACGACCGAAATTGGCATTTTGGACGCCCGGTTTTTCACCTGTGCGCACTCGTAGATGCGCGTCTGAGCGCAACATCTACGCGCTGTCAGTGCGACTGAACTTGTTCACGGATTTGCCGCGGCAAATTCATCATGGCGCGAGTGTACGTTTGCCATTCCCAGCACAACCGCTTGTTGCGGTCGTCAAAAGTCCACCAGCGGCGACATCTTAGTATCACCCCTCCGTGGTGCTTACCACTTGCGTGCGCTAGTGGTTGCTGGCCGGACCTGGCAAAAGTGGGTCAAAGGGGCCATGTTGTAAAGGCTCTACGTGGTTATATCTTTGAAAGGTTCGAACCCTTTGAAAATATGACAATGTTGATGGGTGCAGGCTGCCAACCCCAGCAGCGCGAACGCTTATTGCGGTCGTCAAAGCTCCGCCAGCGGCGACATCTCAGACTTACCTACCGGTTGAGGTTTGTTTGCATGGAATTGCGCCGCCCCACCCCTCCCTCATTCCCAATGTATCGTCCTTATACTGAACGTGAGTAAAGCGTAATGCCTGCGGGGGGGCAGGCCGGGACGCCTCCTCCTACTACTACTACTACTACTATTGCTACTGTTTCTATTCTTCTTCTTATTAGACTGACTACTAATGAGACAGCAATACTTCAGACTTAATTACCCCAAAGTTTGACATATTCTTCCTCTCTCTCTGTCCATCACCATCCCTCTCGAGGCAGGGACCCTAAACCTTCAACCCTAAACCTTAAAACCCTAAACCCTAAGCCCCAAACCCTAAGAGCAAGGCCTTAAACCCTAAACCAAGGATCCTATCTGCCGCGTATGATGCGAGCAGAGGTGCACCTGAAACTCCCAAGTCATATGACATGTAAGTTCCAAACGGAGTGCTTGAGCATTTGGCTCATTATGGTATAGTGTATAATCGCAGTTTATGGTATATTCGAATATGTTATATATAGTACTTTGTAATGTGTTATGGTATACGGTATATTCTAATATCTTGTGGTAAATTGTGATAGGGTCCCTCTGAGGGTTACATAACTCTCGAACTGAAAATACGGTACGTAGTCCTGTGGAAGCATCTTAAAGCTCTGCATTTGCAAGCCAAAACGAGGCCTACATTCTAGGGGCGTTAGGAGGGTCCCTTAATGGGGACCCTTGTAGAATATTGGGGGTAATAGGGGTACTACCTGGTTATGTAAGGGGTATACAAGGCCTATAAGGGTTATATAAGGTATTGGGATTAGGGGTCCCTCCTAATAACCCTTGATACATTGAGGGTCAGCAAATTATCACATGGAGACAGGATGTTTTATGTTACTTCTAGCTCCTTCCAGGCTTCTGCTTGTGCCTCAATCGTGGTGTGACGGGGTGTCGTTGCGGCGGAGAGAAATCTAAGCGGAACCAGAAACGCAGAGGACAGTCTTCGTAACACGTGTCCCATCAAATAACCAAGATGACTACGTTTCTGTCTTTTTCTCTTATTGTTTTGCTATGTCTGGCACATGCCGAAAAATTATGTCAGTTCCGTATATGTAAACCGCAATGACCCGGGTTTTTGTCCCAGCTCATCTGAAATCAGGTGAGGACACGTGGACTATAGATTAAAGCATGAAAGAGATCAGCTTTCTCGTGGCTGGAGGATCCTTCCGCCTCTCTTGTTTCACGCAAAATCCCGTGCAAGGGCATATCAAGGGCGATGCATAATTACATCATTTCAAATATTGTCCAAAAACAGTGGGGCCAGTACTCCTTGTAAGGTCACATTAAGGGCTTTATACTATATAGTATACTATTACACATGTTATCCAGCAGAGTGGGGGCAGTACCCAATTCATAGTCCTTGTTAGAGGAATTCTGAACAGGCTCTAGAGATGCTCCAAACAAAAAACCTAACCCTTGCTAGGGTCGGTTTGGGCGCCCTATGAAAACTTGTAGAGAATGGGAAAATTAGCGGAGGATGGGGGGACTTAGCAAGTTAGTAGTTAATGGTTTAGTGTTTAGGGTTTTTGAGGGTCAGGGGGACTTAGTAAGTAGGGTTGTAATGGGGATAACTAGGGTTATATACTGAGTAGGGGGTTCCTAACCTACTTACTGAGTCCCTTTGACCCTCCAAGTACTTGCATTCGCGCGCCTCGGGTCCGAACTCCCGCAGGCAAACTTGCACTGCATTGGGCAAAATTTGCAAGACCTGCCAGGCTGATCCTTTCAAAGTATTGTGACGAGGGAGATGCTTATAGGTTAGGAGAACCCCCCACCCTGTAATAGTGGTATAATAGGAATATGAGAGGACCCTAGTATAATCCCTATTATCCCCTATAGTCACTATTACTGGGTGGGGGGTCTACCTAACTTATAGGAATATCAGTAAGCGCAAGTACCGCTAGTGTCTCTTCCTCCCACCCCTCCTCTTACCGCAGCCACTGGGTGCAACAATCTCCAAGGCAATGTCGAAGCCCAAATGTGCAGGCAGAATGTTCCCTCTCAATTCTTACATCGCTACAGTACGCATGATCGTGCCCATAGAGCCTCCTGAAACTATGCTGGAGTCCCCTTCGACCTGTAATAAAACAATGTTCAAAATAACCCTAGAGTTGTACTATATTAAAGATGACAAGTAATTCCTAAGAAGACTACAGTATTTACACTGAAAGCATTACCGGCCATTAGCGCCTCGCCGCAGTTGACTTCGTCATTGCAGGGGCACTCCGCGGAGACCTTGCGAGAAAAGAAACATTCATAGCTTACAGTAGGATTTAACCCCCTCCCCCAATAATTGCCTTCCTGCCTCCTAGTAATACATACCCGTAAATACAATGCAAGGACAAGTTATCAAGAAGGGGGGAAGAGATTGATAAACTCTCTTCCCCACTAACCAGGGCTAAAAAAGTTTAAACTTTATTGCAGAGACCTAAAAAGGAAGCCCAAAAAGGTGAAAGTTCTTCTATTGGCTAAGTAAGTAGATAGGTGTGACAAACGATGACGTGCTGCAACTGGCCGGAACCTAAAACCTTCCAACTACCCCGGCATGGTCGGGTAGATCTCGTGTAGAAAGCATAGTGTTCTCAGCAGGTGGCTGACAATAGTTTGAGCCTACATCGGGATAGTCAGCTATAAGTTTTACACAGGAAATTCATAGCCATAAGCTCAGTAAATCAGAAGCTACAAGCACATAGTTAAGACATAAGCCAAATGCGTTAAGATATTTCCAACTGCCAACCTCAGGTGGGGAACCCTGCACCCTAACCCGCGTGGTTTAGTCCAACTTCCAATGGCCCATGTTTGTCTGCGATCTCCTCTTCAGTTTGTAGCTCAACCAGAAAAAGACCCTTTCATTTACAATTGACAAACTTCACAAACCCTTTCATGCAAGCACCAATTGTTTCCCTTTCTGAGCCTGTCCTTCGCCCATGCTTTTCAAAGTTTGCAGCCGCTCGCGTTCTGGTGTGGTGAGCCGTGGGTCCCTATTTGCCTAGCAAAAACCCTGATTTGTGGATTTGCGGCCGTCGCGGTCCTTGAAGGGTCTTTATAGTATGGATTGGGTCATTCCCCCTTACAGTAACTGTTCCCACAATGGGTTATAGGAGTTATAAGAACCCCCTTAATAAGGCCCTTTTAAGGACAGTTACTGGGAGGGGGAATGACCCAAAGTATGGATTATAATCTTTGCGAGTGCGAGCCCCTTCTTGTGGAGATTCTCATGCAGTATACCCTAAAGGGTGCCAAGAACAAAACTCTGACCCCCAAAAAGGCTTAGGGCCCATATTCAAGACCCAGAAAACAACCTGCAGGGTCTCACCATCGGCTTACTCAACTTCCAAACCCCCTCCCCTAATAATCAAACTTTAGACCCTAAAACCCACCAGGAAAGTCCAGAATTCCAAGGTTAGCGTGGCCATGGCTTTTCATCTTGAAGGGCAACATTTCACAAACCAAATATTTCCCTGAACCCTAAACCTTAGGGAGTACGCATGCGCATCGAGCACTAAGGTTTAGGGTTTAGGGCCCTCAACCTTCCTGCTTTTCAATCTGCCCCAACAACTACAACCCTAAACCCTAAACCCTATACCCTAAACCCTAAACCTTATACCCTAAACCCTAAACCCTTTCAAGGGGGCCCGGCTTTGCAAGGCTCATTCAAAACCTCGCCCTCTCGCCGGGTAACCTATGCAGGGTGAGGAAGTGGAGAATCCTTAGCTAGGGTTTAGGGTTTAGGGTTTAGTACTGTCAAGGGCCGGGTCTTTTGGGGTGCATGTATGAGGCAACCTTAAATCCTTGACTAGTTTCCTTGAACCACACTCCCACACTTTAGGCGTGGACTTCTTGGAAGCCGCTTCAGGGCAGTAAATGTATCAGTATGGCATTAGGGTTGAGGGGTTTAGGGCTGAGGGCCCGCAAAAGGACACCTAAGTATAGTCACTCACGCGAACTTGTGCCCTTCAACATATGTTGTACTCATCTTTGGTTATGGTCGCAGTCACCTTCCCACACCTGAGCCTAGTGTCAGGGTGCTTTAAGAAAGAGAGGAGCTCCGAATATCTCCGAATTTTCCCAAATCCAATTAACATCCGATCAATCTTGCATTCTAGGGGGGCCCCAATGCATGAGCCGTGGTCACATATCCACCCAGCTTGATTTCCGTCTCAGGGTTGAGGATTCAAGGAGTAATTATGCCTTCTTCCAAGTTCTGGCTTTAACATCTGAGACGCGCAGCGAGTGAGTTCTGCACTTGCATCATGACATCTGCCCAGAATTTCTATAGCATTTCACTGACTCCAAAAAAATCCTTGCAACACGAAAGGCCGCGCAAGGCTCCCCAAGTAGCAAAAGTGTCTTCGTCCCCTCCCCTAAAAATACAGTGGCAGTACCATGACCCCTAAACCCTAAACCCTAAACCCTAACCCCTAAACGACAAATTAGGGGATATAATAATCGCTTCCTAAGTCCTAAACCCTAAGCTGGGCCATTCTTGGTGGGAGGACACGGTTCTTCCTTTTCACAGCAATGTTCTGCCTTGTCCCACTGCATCAGCTCTTTCAAGTTCTCCTGCTGTTGAGTTTAGGGCTGTTTAGGGTTTAAAGGTTTAGTTTTTAGGGCTTAGGTTTGGATACTGCCCCCCCCCCCACCAGTAACAGATGGATAACCTTTCTATTATAACTCTCTCACTCTCTTTCCCTCTAAATAAATATATATATATATAATCCCTTAATCTGATCCCTACTACAGGCAATTTCTGGTGGGGGCAGAACCCAAGCTTTGGGTCAAGAAGGGTTTCAACGCCGGCATGGCCGAAGCAGAAGTCTAAACACTAAGCCCTAAACCCTAAAGGGTTTAGGGTTTAGGGCTTAGGGTTTAGGCTCTAAACCCTGAACACTAAACCCCAAACAGAAGTTTAGGGTTTTGGACTGCCCTAAGCTCTTAGCCGCTGTAGGGCTTTCAGTTTTGGCTTCAAAGGTGTCGGACTCAGAGTTCGTGTGTAGGGCTTTGGGTGTAAAATCTTGCGGTCTAAGTATGGGAGGTGGTCCAGAAAGGTAGTATAGTGGCCGGAAAATCCTAGTCTCTTAATCTCTTATGTGTCCTAAAGACCTTAACCCTAAACCCTTAAGAGCCCTTAACCCTTAAGAACCCTAAAGCCACACACACACACACAAGGAATGACATGCAGTGCAGGGCAAATGATTCTCTACAGGGCCGTGGGCTTCTGAGGCAATCTCAACTCAAAGGGTCCTTGGCTAGGCTCCTTGAAAGGGTTCCCCAAATGTGAGCTGGGTTTAGGTTTAGGGTTTAGGTCGGAATCCTCCGGTAACAGCCCTTCTGATCCTCCATTACATTTTTTGATTTTTCAGAGCACCTGGGTCTCTCTTAGGCCCTTCCCCGGTTCATCTACTTCGGCGACGTTGTCTTTTTGGACTGTAAGAATTCTCCCTAAACCCTAAACCTTAAACCCTAAACCGTCTAGCTGTGTTGTGTGAACTGTGCTCTGCGGCCTTTTGCTTAGCCTGCACATGGGGGGTTGAAAAAACCATTAACATGGACCCTTGGGGTACGTAGAATAAGGGTTACCATCATATGTACTGGGGTATATACTGAGGCCCTCCTTGTTTTTAGAAACTGCTAGGTCTTCCTAGAAGTTCTGGTTTTGGATGTTGATTCTGGGCTCACGGGTTCTTCTACAAAGGCTTCCAACATACTTTCCATGCAGCACCTTGCTTTCAGAGTGTTTTTGACTGCATAACTTTCCTCGTGACTCTCCTGGCTGTTGACTGGGCAATCAATTCCGAGAATTTGTCCGAACCTCCAGGGACTTTAGGAGGGAATCTTAGTAGGGACCCTTAATCCCATTATCATATATAACCCTTATATAATCATTCTATAACCCCTATATCCCTGGGTAACCCCCATAAGCTACAAGGGTCCCCATAAGGGGTCCCTCCAAAATTCCTTAGAGCCCCTTTCTGGACCCCTCAGGCTCCATATCCCCAAGAAGTCCTTGTGGCACCCCTCGTTGACGTGCATGCCCTGCTTTCGCATCTCACGAAGCCTGTCTCAGACGGGTTGGCGGTAGGTACACAACGCAGAAGGGAGCAATGTTTGTTACTTGTGGCGTCTGGTCTCAAACCTAACCAAAGAAGAATCTTTTAAAGTCTTCCTCATCTTCCTCGGTCTTTTGAATTCTTCCTGGGCCGCCAAATTGTACAAATTAAGAGGAACTTTGGCCAGTGCTAGGACTCTGTGAAAACTTTCCAGAAATGCAAAAAATCATGCACTTCACCTGCACAGACCGAAAGTGCCGTGAATAATGCATGATGGTGCCGTGAATAGGCGTGAAAGGGTCGTGAGTGGGCGTGAACCAATTCCAGGTGCGCGTCAGGTTTTCTCAGGATATGGTAGTTTCTCAAAATAGGGGGACCCCAATATAGACCCCAAAATACTATAATCCTTATTATGGGGACTTCAAAAAGGTACCCCTAATTTTGGGAAACTCCCATATTGTAAAAATCGTCAACTTTCAGCCAGTTGCCACTTGTTTTTCGACCGTAAGCATCATGGGTCTGGGCCTCAAGAGGCTAAGCGCACTTCTTTCGGCTTCGGCTTTCAGTTGCGTTTAACTAGAGCGGATGCCTCGGGCAAAATCAGGCAGGGGGTTTCTGAGGGGAACCTTCTCTAGATGTATGTGTGTACGTCGGTATGTATGTATGTATGCATGCATGCACAAACTTATACTTGTATGCTTGCAGGTATGTATGTAAATACGGGTTGCAATTGAATAACCGAGGTCCCCTTCCACCAACTACGCATGCACATCTTGCCCACGCACAGACATGCTCGAAGCGACTCAAGCTCAAAAACCTCCCGGAATCTGCAATGAAAGAAGAAGACAGAAACACAGCTTCTCCTGATCTTTGCTTGGTTGGCCTTTGGAGCCATTTGAAAAATGTTGCTATATGGGTCCTTATGAAACCAATAAGGGACAATACTCACATATCTCAAAAGTCATTCCAGTTTAAAAGCAAAGCAAGCTGAGGCTCTGTTCCCTCATTCCCTTCTAACCCCAAACCCTAAACACCAAATACTAGCTTCCACTTTCTTTTCCATTATCATTATCCCTATATAACCCTATACTATACCCCTATAACCCTCAACCCTGAACCCTAAACCCTGAACCCTAAACCCCGAACCCTAAACCCTGAACCTCTGGTGGCAGCGCCAACGCGCCACCCATTTAAGTTTTCCATTTTCTCGACAAGCATTGGAAGCGCATGGCTGTCGTAAAAACCCTGAACCTTAAAGCCTAAACTCTAAATCCTTAACCCTGAACCCTATACCCTGAAATTCCCTACCGTGTTCCTCACGCGTGGGAACCAATCCGGTCCCTGGCCTCTCTTCGGCAAACTCAATGTGCTCCCTGGGTTCAGGGTTTAGGGTTTAGGGTCTAAAGTGCTTATTCAATTATTCTATAGGGGATTGAATAGGGTTTAGGGTTCAGAGTCTAAGCCTCTCAAGAGGGGTTATATAGGGGATTAAATAGGGTTTAGGGCTTAGGGTTTAAAGTTCAAACTCCTTAAAGGTGGTTATATAGAAGAAATTATGGGGGAGCATTATAGGCATTATTAGGCGGGGATACTCGGAGTTTAGACTCTCGCTCAGTTCAGGAGCACCGACGGCGTGACTATCACGGGTTTGCTCCCTGACTGCTCCCAGACGGCACTAGCATTCGCCTGCTCCGGAACCCTTGAGACTGCACAAGCTAGCCAGCTAGCGCTGGTGTCCCCTTCTGGCTGTCACCTCAGCCTATACCGCAGAGGCTGTAGTAAAAGGGACGCCAGTGGACGTAGCCAGGAGCATTACCAGAATTCTGACTTACCTAGAAGTACCGCTGCCAAAGGCAGCTTGCTGTTCAAACGTGGCCGGAACCAGAAGCATCAAACCATAACCCCTGAATCCTAGAATCCCAACCCGAAAAAACCCTCAACCTCAAACCGTCTCCCCAGACCTTGAATCCCAAAGCCTCTAAACCCCCCCTGCAACGTGAACTCTCGGCGATGCTGGGGTCCCTGCCGATCGACGCCTGCTTGCTTCGACTTTGTCACCTGGACTGTTTCCAAGGTAGGGATCAAAAAACCCGAAGCCCTAAAGCTTAAGGGGGCTTGACGGACTTAAGGGTCAGGGAGTAGGGTTCTTGAAGTTGGGATGCACTTGCGTCTCTCTGAAGAGAAGGACATTTAGGGTTAGGAGTAGGTTTGGTCCAAGTCGGGGTTGGGGCCGTCATAATGGGGATACACTCCCCTTTACAGGTAAAACTGGTGTTAAACCCGAAGCTGAAAATCTTGAATGCAGTGAGCTCTTCTCAAAAGGGCCTCTATAGATGTCTTAAGAAAGACCCCGATACTTCATGTGTTTTCCCCACACATCCCTCAAATACCCCCATAAGCTAAAATCGTCCCTATATGGTAGTTTGCCCAAATAAGGGGACCCCAATATAGACCCCAAAATGGTACCCCCTAATTTGGGGAAACCCAACCCTAAACCCTAAACCCTAAAACAAGCCGAAATCGTCCCTGTATAATTGCAAAGGGGAGCCAGAAGCCCATCCAGAGGCAAATGGAGGTTTCCCAAAAATTTCGGGGTACCTTTGTCGGGGGGTCCCTATACTAAGAACTATAGTATTTGGGGGTCTATGTTGGGGTCACCCTACTTTGGGAAACTACCAAATAGCTGAGCTAATTGCTAAGTGTAGGGGTTAAGGGTTTGGGGTTCAGGGGGTTTTTACGGTTGCCATGCGCTCCCAATGCTGTGTGTGAATAGCGAGAACACGGAAAGTCGCGCGTAGGCGCCGCCAACAGCTTCGGGTTTTAGGTTTTAGGGTGTAAGGGTTTAGGTTTTAAGGGTTTAGGGATTTTAAGTTCAGGGATTTAATTAGGGGGCCTTGGGGTTTGCCACAGGCATGAACCCTTATTCTATCCAATCTCCGGCCAGATGGATTCCGATGGAAGTTTGCGGTTATGACGGTGATACCAGCATCTTTTCTACATTTGAATCCTCCTTTGACTTTATGCCCGAAAAGGATGACCCCATTCTTGAGGCAAAATTGAAAGGGACCCATCTTTTGAGCACAATGCCTGTGCCAACATGAATTTTCAGCACGCAGGAGGTTTTGAACACACGCGATAGCCGCCATATTCTAAGGAGGGGACTTGCAGAGTCTGTACCCCAAATTCATGCCGGTATCCAACTGAATCCTCCCCAACCCAACCCTAAACCCTAACTCCCACACCCCTAAACCCTAAACCCTAAACCCCAAACCCTAACTCCTACACCCTCAACCTGATGACAAAGCCCACCTGCGCTAGGAGCATGTCGTAATCGGCATCCTCCTCGATAGGGTCGATTTAAACTAAGTAATAGTAATAGTAATAGTAATAGTAATAATAATAATAGTAATAGTAATAGTAATAGTTAGGGTTCCTGTGTTGCAGGCTGACATACAGACCTGTGTTGCCAGCTAGATCTTGTAATCTCGAAACCCTCAAGGCTTGAAACCTTTAAACCTAAACTCCAAAGAAAGAAGTAGCGTCTCCACTGCATGCACAAGATTTCGGGTTAGTGGCTTCCAGCATTTCTTTTTGGACGCTAAGGCTGAAAACATCCAATCTTGGAGATCCGGCGAGAGGATACCTGAAGGGCTATCATCATTATGGTTCTGTTTTGAATACCCTGAATATCATAGCCGTAATATACTACGACCCCAGGAAGGGACCGTAGTTAAGCTACTTGAGACAAACCCCAAACCGTAAGCTTGACTCCTTATATTCAGGCACAGGCAACTCAAAGACGACAGTCTCAGACACCGAAAAATGTTGTATGTGGAGGGTTTTCAAAAGTATGACCTTTTGGTATGTACCCTAAACCTAAATCAGTCCTAAACCTAACCCCTAAACCCCTAAACTCCTGAACCCCAAATCCTAAATCCTCAACATTGAGTGAACCCCAAAGCAGACCATAATCTTGGTCTCAGAGAGAGGACATTGAACGCTTCCCGGGTTTTAGTGCTTTACGATTTGGCCCGCAACGATCTCAGGTTTCCCAAAATTAGCGGTACCATGTGGGGTCCTTAGAATAAGGATTACATGGGGGGTTATGTAGGGATACCCTCATTTCGGAAAAGAGAATGTTCACGCAAATGGTTAAACCCGCTTTAACTGCTGTTGGTCTGCGAAGTAATTGGCAGGGCATCCATATGAGCAATAGATGCTGCTCAAAGTTGAGTAGACTTAATGACACTGTAGACATGTAGAAGACAAGGACGCCTCGCGAGGAGTGGAGAGGGGTTGCCTGGAGAAACCCTAAACCCTAAACCCTAAACCCTCTTGGCCTTCAAGAAGCAGACCAAACCTGGAGTTCAAAGCGATCACCGCTCGCGGTAGGGAAGCCCGCTTGAAGGTGATTCAGTAATCTAAGGAGGCTCGCAGCGCGACTACGTAGGTAGTTACATCTGGGGAGTTGTAACCCTCCAAAACAGGTAATTGTAAATGGCCCACCCCCGCAAGCATACGTAAGGCTTTGGCAAACATGGAACGAGCATTCAAGCTTGCAACGCAGGAATCTCCAGCTGTGATCGTTGGGGCGCTGGGGCTGTAGATGTCAATCCCCTGAAAAACCAACCGACCACTTCAGGGGGTTAGATAGGATCTTGAATTTGTGATGGACGGCCTAAACGCAAACCCCGCAAGCGTCAAACCCTAAAGCCTACACCCCGTGTGGCTCTCCCTGAGCACTACTGGCTCACAGCTGCCCCGAGATATCAGGTACGATCTCAAATGCGACCCCCCAAGCATCCTAAACACCTCAACCTGAAGGTCGAAACCCGACACCCCCGCCCCCAAAGTGTAAACCTCAATAATGAGCACTGTATTTCGATCGCAATTACTATTATCAAGCATTCAAAACAAATAGCTGGCTCCCTTTAAGCATAACCCCTAAACCTTAGATCCTCAGCCCTAAATCCTAAACACTATACCTCAAAACTTGAATCCCAAGCCCTAAGCAGGGCAAACGCACCGAAGCCAACCGGCGAGGCTGGAGCCACAGGTCGCCCTCAGAATAAGGTACCCCAAACCTTGGGGCGAGTCGCTGCGTCGCCTCGGGACCAGGAGCACGGGGGTCAGCGGCTTGAAAGCCAACCAAAACTGGACCCGCTCAGCGCCTCGCATCCCGAACCTCCCTCCAGTCTGAACCAGCCCAAAACTAATCGTCTAGATAGGTCCACGCGTTCAGGCTCCATAGACAGGTCCAAGTGGTTCAAGGCTTGAAGGCCTCATGCCGAAAATATCAAGAAGCCTCGAGCCACACCCAGCCCAAACCTTGCACCCGCGTGCTCTAGCCAGGTGCGCAGGACAAATAAGCCCACTTCCTTAGACGAGTCCATCTGTTCAGAAGTAGATTCGAGGCATCTAGCCAAGGCTCCATCGGAAGAGAACTAGAGGCCTCGAGCCAGACCCAACCCCAAACCTTGCACCTGCCTGGTCTAGACAGGTCCTCCTGGTTCAAGGTTTCAGGGCCTCAGACAAGGCTTCATCTCAATAAATACAAGCAGCCTCGAGCCAGACCCAGCCCAAACCTTGC
>CAJNIZ010047570.1:4464-22526 GCA_905231905.1 Symbiodinium pilosum | reverse complement strand
GGTGCGCGCCTGGGTGCTTCCAGCAGCAGCCCACCCCCTCGCTGAGACACCCCAAACTCTTAGACCCTGAGTCCTAAAGCCGAAGCGGTAAACCCTGGTGCTGTCCAGCAGTCCTGTGCCTCCCGCAGAGCCTGGTACTGCAGACAGCGCCTTAGGTGATAGAGTTTAGGGGCTTGGGGTTTCGGGCTTGGGGATTTAAGGTTTCAGGGTTTGGGGATTTGGGAAAGCTTGGAGCTCCAGGCCGGACATGGCGGAAAGGGTGAAGCTGGCCCCCTCCACGTGCGGTGAAGTTAAGGCAGTGCGAGCCAACTCGATTTAGGACTTTACTTGCTTGTTGTTAGTCGGAAATAAGGACATAAAAACCCAATGTAAGGGATATATATATATATGTATATGTATATGCATAGGATTCAGGCTTGGTAGGGCACAAGCGAATATAAGGCCTATGTAAGCCCTATGCAGCATATTCTCTTATTCCCTACTAGCCCCAGGAAATTTACTGTCCAGGTTTTATCGGGCCGAGAGCTAGGACTGAATAGCCTTAGCTCCTATTTGCTTAGGAGAGTGCGAAACATTATTGGGGTATGTATGTATGTATGTATGTATGTATGTATGTATGTATGTATGTCTGTATGTATGTATGTATGCATGTATGTATGTTGTCTGTATGTGTGTATGTCTGCATGTCTGTCTGTATGTCTGTATGTATGTATGTATGTATGTATGCACATATTAATGTAATGTGGTGTACTGTAATGTAATGCATTGTAATGTAATGTTATGTAGGCATGCATGTATATATATATATGTATGCATGTATGTATGTGCATGCAGAGCGTGGTATACCATGAGCCATGAGCTTTAAGGGCTCATCAGCCAGCACGTTAAGGGCTTTGTTTCGAGGTCTCCTGTACCCAGGTAAGACCCACCGTCAGGGTTTAGGGTTTAGGGAAATCCAACCTGCGAATCACGGCTTAGGGTTTAAGAGCTTAGGGTTGACTAACAGATCACATGCCTCTAGCGCCTATGTCTTCCTAATGTCAGGACCCTAAAAACCCCCTAATAAACCAACCACGTGCACACCACAAAGCGTTGACATGCTTGCTTCGAATGATGTTTTTGAAATCGGCCATGGTCTCTGAGACATGGTTCAACTGATATCAGGCCAAACCTTGGACTTCGCCAATCTAGCCTGAGGACCTCTACAACTACGGGAGGTTTGCATGCTCATACTTCCTGTTGCCGACAAAGGGTTCGGGGACAAGAAAGTTGCACCTGTTCATGTTACAGTTACACCTCAAATTTTCCCGAGGGCAAGCAGTAAGCGACCAAATCTAAATTGCCTCCAGGTTCTTACAAACGGCGTGTAATTCAAGGCCTTAGCCCTAAACCCGAACCCTACCCAGACCCCCAAAGGGATCTAAAAAATAGATCCCCTAGAACCATATATTTTTAGATCCTCCCAGGGGTCTGGGTAGGGAGTCTTTGATTGTTTCATCCCAAGCCTTACTGGTGCTTGGGGGAGAATGGGGGAGTGGATCCTCATAATGAATAATCCCTAGTTCGGGCCTAGTTTAATTATAATCCCTCTTAAGTAGATAGAATATGGGGTGTATGGGGATCCTATAATGATATACTCAGAGCCATATTCTATCTACTTAAGGGGGACTATAGGGTTCAGGGGTTTTGGGTGTAGGCAACTAGTCAATAAATCCCTAAACCCTAAACCCTAAACCCCAAACCCGTCACTCCCAAGTCATCCTCAAGAAGCTTGACAGGCACCACGCTCTCAAGTTACTTGCTTTCAACGGAGTCTCAGTATATGAACTGTAGTCTAAACTCCTTAAAGGGGGTTATATGGGGGATTATATAGGGGACTACTATAGGGATTATTAAGAGGGATACTAGGAGTTTAGGCTATGGCTCATATGCCCCCAGATAGCTTTGAGCAAAACAACCCCTACACCCAAAACCCCGCTTAACCCCACCCCTAAGCCATAACCCTCAGCCCTAAACCCCTAAACCACCAGTTTACATATCTCCGTGGCTCGTACTTCAGCTCGGTCTCAGTAGCTTGGCGTAGGTGCACCTGCTCCGGTCTAAGGGTTGTGAATTTGGAGGTTTCCCCCAAAATTCGGGGTACCTGAACGGGCTTTATAGGGGATACATAGGATTATGTAGGGCTTTATTGGGTTTAGGGTCTGGGGCTTTGGGTCTCCCAAAATTAAGGATACCTTCTTCCGGGTCCCTATGACAATGACTATAATGTTTTTTGGGTCTGTATTGGGGTGGCCATTTCTTGGGAAACTAGCAAACCGGATGTTAGGCCGTATTATGGCTTCGTGCATCTGTGCTCAAACAGAAACTACCATCTTACCTGACCCTAAACCCTAAACCCGAAGCCGCGCCCTTGTCTTTCAAGCTTTTTGCGGGGTCAATTCCCAATGCGCATACGCCATGCTAATCTATCCCCAAACCACATGAGGGTTTCCCAAAATTAGGCGGGCGTTCAAGGGTTCCAGGTTTAGGGGGTATTACCCCCATAATGGTGAACTAAACGAAACAGAACATGGAAAGTGAAATGGACACAGGGATTCTAGTGGTTTAAAAGGATTAGGGTTTCCCAAAATGTAGGGTTCCCCAGAATGAGGATTTTACCACATTGCGGTTGACACTGAAGTTCCCCTATTTTGGGAAACTAGCATATCTGCCTAAGGAAGACTGGACGTGAAGGCTGAGGGAACTTATGATTCTGGTTAGCAGTGCTCTAAACCCTAAACCCTAAACTCCCCCTATCAACTTCCAGCTGCATGGTTCGCCCAAGTATATCCCTGGAGGAACCAGGTCTATCAAATGGTACCTGCATTGGGTCATTTGGGTCCTGAAGTCTATGAATGATACCTACTTTTGGCTATTTGGATCCCTAGGGTAAGCCCTAAACCCTAAACCCTTTTTGCAGTGGGTCTTGAGTACCAGCCCAACTTGCCCTAAACCCCTAGACCCTAAGGTGTTGACAGCTTTTCAGGATGCTCACGCAGGTTTGTGTCGTCAACTTGGACCTATGGACGCGGATGCACCTTTTGGCCAGCTTTGGGACCCGCTGCTTTCATATCAATAAACCCATTGCGGTAAAATTAGGGTTATACTGGGATATAATGGAAAATAGAATGGAAACTACTATTTAGTGGTTATATAGGGTTTCGGGTTATATAGGATTTGATACTACCACATATGTGCACACAGCATTGCAGACCTCATGGACGCTGTCTTCTGCAATCTGGCCAACTTCGCGGCTTCTTGTTTACCAGCTGTGCTGTCTCCTGCTTGGCCACGTTGATGCGGTTGCGGTGCTGCTTCAATCTCACCAAGCACAATGCTGCCGAGATCCCCGGTACATCAGGGTGTTGCTGTAGAGGCGGAGGGGGTGTTCTGGCAGGTGCAAAGAACGCCTTCTGTACAAGAGGCCATTCATCAAAATCGAAGGAGCCTTGAAAAGAGATGATGGTAGTTTGAAGGTAAGGCTTTTCATCTGTATCGGATGCTGGGGGTTGAAGATTTGCGTTTCTGCCCTTTACGGCCGCGGCTTAACTTTCAAAAAAATACCCATGGCGTGTTGGACTGCTTACCAACTGGGTTCAAGGTTATTGGCTGAGGACACACTGAATAAACGGCAATTCAAATGCCAAAGAAAATGGAGTGTGAAATGGACACTCGAATCATAGCGTGGCTTAAGGCCTGTGCAGAGCCTGCTTTCTTAGTTTCCATAGCTAGGGGACCCCAGTATAAGGACCAATATGCCCCAATCCTTCTTATGGGACCCGCAGACAAGGACCCCTAATCTTGAGAAAGTGCTGGACTTCCCCCTGGACAACCTAACTTCATTAACATGGGAACCCAAAGGGCCACTTGGAGGGCCAGAGGGAGTTAGTAAGCAGGTCATCCCTAGTTGTCCCTATTATTACTGACCCCACTGGCCTTTCCCTAAACCCAAGCCCGGAACTCTAGACACCAAGCCTTCAACCAGAACCCCCAAGCCCTGAACCTGCAACGCCAAAGCCTCAATCCACAAACCCTAAACCCTAAACCCAAACCCTAAAACCTAAAACCCTAAATCCCCGAGCCAGAGACCCCTAAACCACGCCCCCCACCCTAAAGCCCACGTAGTAGCGCTGTATCGGAATACCCACGGACCCAAATAGTCACTATTGCTGCGTGGTGGCTCCACCTAGCCCACCCTAACCCCACAGGGAGAAACCTCAAGCCCTAAACCCGAAACCCTACACCTCAAGCCCTAAACCCTAAACCTATAGCCCTCAACCTGAAACCCTACACCTCAAGCCCTAAACTCCTAACTCTAAACCTCAAGCCCTGAACTCCTAACTCTAAACCTCAAGCCCTAAACCCTAACCTTAAACCGCAAGCCCTCAACCCGAAATCTCAAGCCCTAAACTCCCAAACCTCAAAACCTACTGAGCCCTAAACCCTAAATCCGAAACCTCAAGGCAGCCTTCACCTGGGGCACATTATCCACCGACTTCGAGCCGATGACCTGCGAAGCTCATCCGATCCCCATGGCTTAGGGTTTAGGGTTTAGGGTTAGTTTTGGGTCCTTTGGGTAATGTAGACCCCTGATTAATAAACCTCCTCCCCTTAATAGGGATTATAATAGGGATCCGGAGGCCCTGAAACGGATGGGCTTATTAATCATTGGTCTACATTATGTAGCTTTTAGGGCTTAGGGTCTTAGTTTTAGGTCCTTTGGGTAGCTGTTGGGGCTTTGGGTTTTAGGTTTAAGTTCTTTTGGTTCGCTTTTAGAGTTTAGGGCTTAAGGCATTGGGTTGATCCTAGATTTAGGGTCTTTGGATTCATGGACAACATGCTCTGGGATCCCATATCATATTACCTGGCGCAATGCATTTTGGGAAGCTGGAAAAATTCATTTGGCTCCCCTCGATTCGAAGGCCTTGAGCACCTGAACGCAAATGGCATAGGTCATACTCGGCAATCGAACGAATCGAGAAACGACTCGAGAAACGAATCGTGTCGATCGCCCGCTTCACGTCGGGCCTCGCAATCGATCGAATCGATCGCGCCCAGCCTTACATTTGGAATAATTAGGAATTTCCCAAAAGGGGCACTTTGCATCGAGGACGACCGTTTTTGGACTTTTTGATGGACATGTTCTTTTCCCCAAATCCAACAGGTTAAGGTCCTGCTGTAGATACTTGAAGATGGTGTCCATCTGCAGGAGTAGGGGCTTACAAAGCTCTCAGCACTCACGCGGAATCTTCAACAGCTGCAAGCCTGCACTTTTCAGCCCGCCTGCTTCCTCCCTCCCTTCCTTGTTTCCTCCCTTTCCCCTGTAAGTCTCCCGGCACAAAGAAAAATGTCTCCTATCACTCTTTGTTGTGAATTTTTGCTTTCGAATGCTGCTGCCGTCCTTGTATGATTTGACTTGACCAGGTACACGGCAACTTCACCTCTTCCATCGCCAAGCCAGGGAGCGAAGAGCCTCGAACAATTCTCAGCGTCTACTGCAAGGCACACCGTCAGAAATCTGCGTGTGCGCGTGCTACAAGTGCGTTTGCCGAGCACATGAAACGTTTTTCAAGCTCCTGGTGACACTACTGTACACTGAAAGGTGCTGGCTGGTGGCAAAACTATACTGTAAGAGGGTTTGCGGGTATACTATGCTAGACTTGTAATTTATAAGGATTGCGCGGGATAAAGGTTGAAGTCGTTCAGGCCTTACTTAAGACAAGGGCTGCTTCAGGGCTCGCTGCGTGTTAGTGTGCTCGTCTAGATCACTGTCGTGAAGGTGGTCAGGTTTGGCGTTGTTAGGTGTAGGGCTGAAACACCACTTACTTATTTCGTTCGGGCAAGTAAACTTCGCCGTTCCTACTGAAGACATACTCTTGATTCTTAATCCCCGTACTCAAAACCCTAAACCCTGAACCCTGAACCCTACGCCCTAAACCTTAAGCCCTTAACCTTAAGCCCTCAGCACGACAGAAACTAGGACGAAGAGACGCTCAGCGGCAACGATCCGCTGAAAAACTCAAGGCTGAGCCCTACCTTAATCTACCCAAACCTACTTTTTTTGGTAGGTTTAGGGTCTAGGTTCCCTATAGAGTACGTAAAGGCTTTGGGGTATAGGGTTTAGGGTTAGGTTCCCTATAAATTCTATACTAGGACCTTACAAAAACGTAGGTTCTGGTAGGTTAAGGTAGGCCATAAGAAGGGCAGAATTTCGGGGAAAGGAGGATTGTGGAACCCACACAAGTCTGGGGCTCGCAAAGCTTTGGCTCTACTTAGAAGCCAAATGATTTTGCGCATGGAGGGGGGTCAGGTTTACGAGTGGCTATACGGAGCGTAATGCTTTTGGTGCTATGACAAACCCTGCGCGCCCGATATACTAAAATTCCCTACACTAAACTCAAGGCCCTTGGAGACGCGCAGGATTCTTCATATCAACCCCGCGCACAGTTCTTGGACCCTTCACACGCGAACCTCACACCACAGGGCCGCCTAAACGCAAAGCCTGCTAGAACCGTCCTCTCTAAATCCAAGCCCTCAAGCGCAAGACCTTGGATACTGCCCCCACTCAGTAACAGCTGGATAATAATGTTAATATGGGTATATATAGCCCTTCATAGGACTCCTTATATAGACTGTTACTGGGTGGGGGTAGTACCCAACCTAAACCCTAAACCCTAAACCCTAAACTCCCCAAACCCTAAACCCTAAACCCCATTTACCTTTGCTTTGTCTGCTGTTGCTCCTTCTGGGCCTGCCTCCAGATCCGCTGCCTTACCCTCCGTGGGCTTCTCGCCCTGCCCCTTCCAGTTCCACCTGAAAAAAAAGGCTTCAGGGTCAGGGTCGAAGTTGGTAGGGTTTATAAATTCATAAGGTTTGAATGACCCAAGATTAGCGTGGCCCTAGACCTAGATACCTGGGGCGAAGGGATCCCTACAGTTGTCTCCATATACCTCCCCCCCCGTAAGGAATCCCGATAATCCACTTCTTCATTCCTGACTGAGATGATCCATTCGAATATTTAATCCAGGAACTCTCGAGAAGGGACCTCTACCCAGAGGCTCCTCTGCAATTACCTTTTGGATCTGCCATTTTGTCGTTCAAATGAAGTCATAGTATGTCACTGGAAAGAGATCTACACCTCAACCCAAAAGCAACTCTTGCAAAAGCAGATGGGTTTGGGTCATGGTCTGGACTTCCAGGATTTTGGGATGAGAGCTAAGCCTTCACTGAGAGTAAAAGCTTGCTCAGCTTCCTGGCGTTGAGCTTTGCTACCCCCCCCGACCCTGATTGCGAACAGACTGGGGGAGCCATGCCACAGTGGCTCTTGAATTGGTAGCTATATTACGAAACGCTAGTATTATCCACGTTAGTACTTGTAAGAAACTGTAGGAAGTTACCTGGCAATAACTTGGATGTTCCCCTACACGGATGTTCGACCTCGCTGTTTTCGCATGCTTTCCTTCTGCACCGCGCTATTGAAACATCAGCTCCGTACCCAAAGCCTAAGCTCCACAACGAGCTGCTGAGGCAACTGCTTGGGAGCAGACAAGGCCGTGTATCTCCACTTGCCCTTGCTGTAGACCTCACTTGACTTTGGGCTTCCCTACCGGCCATGATTCGTAGAGTGTCGGCGTTGGGAGGGACTAAGGGTCCGTGGCCGGTTGCCCCAGTTGCCCCACTTGCTCCACTTGGCCCGCCACTTCTCCCCAGTCGCCCCACTTGACCCACTTGCCCCTGTTGCCACGCTTGCCCCACTTGCTCCACTTGGCCACGCTTGCCCCACCGTAATGCAGCCCCTCAACTCCCCACTTGAGGGCCCCTTAACGATCCCCTGCCCCACTTGCCCCCACTTGGGCAAGTGGGTCAAGTGGAGCAAGTGGGACGGACGCCTTTAATGTTCTCCCCCTGCGGTTGCATACCTTGAACCTTAAAACCCAAGCAGGGCGAAGACTCCCTATTTTGTGAAGCTACCGTATCTCTGTATCACTTCAGAAGGAACAAACACGCAGACACATGGGTTTCGAAATATAAGGGGTCCCTGTACGATCCCAATATTCAGGATAATATTTTGGAAGCTGTGGGTATGACATACGTGGACTCCAATTCTTGCAAAGCCCACAGAGTAGAGGATTCAGAGTGGTCCCGTCGGGAGTGCTGTTTGCAATGGGGTTGGGGTTGGGGTTTAGCCTCGGAACCTAAGTCTAGGGTTTGAGCATGCAGGATAGTGGGTCATCAGTGCCTTCCGTTTTTTTTGATGAAGCTTACAGTTTCGTATGGTATGGGGCTTACTTGAATTGCCTATGAGTCAGGACTGGTGGAGTACTGGGGATCTGGGGTTACAGCTAGCCATTTTGCAGGGTCTGGCGGTGCAGCACTGAGCGTAGTTGCCAGAATCTGATAGAGTTCACATCGTCCATGCCGCCGTTCTCAGTCGTACTTTCGGGAGACACAAGTCACTGCGATTTTGGATAAAATTGCATGGCATCCTAGTGCACAGGAGCCTTGGTATGGGGGTATTCAAGGGCCATCCTTCGACCCCCCCATCCCGGAGTCCGTGCATAGTTGTGAAGCCAAGGACTCACCAAAGTTCGGTCCTTGAAGTTCAGGCGGTACTGTTGTGAGCCCTGGAACACCTTTCTAAGGGGCCGAAACAGAAAATTTCCACGTCTAAGGGAAGAGATTGTTCCTTAAGTCTGTTCCGTACTTTCCAGAAAGCATGGGCCTTTGCTGGGGCGGTCTTTTACATCTCTGAACACCTCCGGGTTCCTAATGTCGGCGTAGGGATTCTCATCCCCCAAAACGGAGCCGCGAAGGGTCCGAGTAAGTACCTATATTGTAGCTGAGTTGGGCTTCCATAAAAATACTTGGGGCCTGAAATGTACACCCTAAAACCTTAAACCATAAACCAAAAGCCGCGTCACTGTACGCTACTGGGGTAATTGGACTCTTCTGGATGCTCAGACCCGCAAAGGCAAGCCCCGAAGCCCAATTCAAACAGGACCCTTTATATGGTAATTGTTAAAAATTCCTGTCCCGAAATGGCCTTAAAGAAGCTTTCCTTTTTGGTTACGATCTCCTTGAAAGGAAGTGTGTTCCCAATGGACCTTTAGAAGAACCCCCAATGACCCCCGACCTGCGCGCCTAGGATTGCCTAAAACCTTACACCCTAAACCCTATAAACTCCAAACCCTAAAGGCCACTCCCACCGCAGGGAATTTTTCCAAGCCTGCTAACCTCGGCCCCAAAAACTCAAAGTCCTTCTTGCCTACGTGGCACTTAGGACCCCTACCAAGGGTTAACCCTTATGTACCTAGAATAGGAATACAAGGGAATCCCAAAGGGCTAAGTGTCTAAGGTCCGAGCTAAGTCCCAAGGAGTTGCAATTACCCCAAATGGTAAAAGCTACTAAGTGGCAAAGTTCGTCCCCTGGTCGTTGTGGGCAACTGCAAAAGGTACAGGGTCGAAGTCCTGCAGAGCTTTGTAGATTCTTCAGGATTTCATTTTGTGGGCTTGGGATACCCTAGCCCTAAACCCTAAACTCCTAGATCCTTGTCGGGGCGTTTGTGGTATGAGTAACAGGGCTACCCCCCTAGAAGCTGGCTCGTTTTTGGGGTACTTTGAAGTAGTGGGTCCCACGGACGGTAGGCTGGCCAGCACGGATACAATCCGGTTCAGGCAAATGCTGATTTGGACCTAGTGTATTGCGCAAAAAAACAATCCACGAATATCATGTTCGAAGCAGCAAGTCTCCAAGCAATCTGCGTGTTCACAGAAAAGGGGCTCTAGGCACCGTGTGGAGACTGGTAGGGATCATTTGGAGATTTAGGGGTCCCCCTCAGGCTTAAACCCGAAACTACTACATGACAACATATGCGGGCTATTTGGCAAACTGTCATGTTGCAAGCTCCCCAACTATCTGCAAGTTGTTTGAAGTATGGAAGCCTCGATTCGGAGTGAGCCCTTCGTCATCTGCCCACGCGCCGCCTCCGAGCATAGAGTTCAGGGTTTAGCGGTGCGTATTACGCGTGCTGCTGATTCAAACCTACGCACATTGTTTCCGGGATGGATGCCTTCTCTATTGCAATTGATTCCGGAGTTGGAAATGTTGTGGTAGAATACTCACAGGCAAGCCCAAACCAAATCTGCCAAGCGCTCATGTGGCGTTCAGCGTTCATAGGGGTCAGAGTTCATAGGGTCCAGGGCATTTTTTTTTGATGAGTTCTTTGGCTGGTCAGTTGGGATGCTCTTTGGAGGAAGGCCCTTCCCCAACGGGTGTGAGTCAAGATTAAAAGATGGTTTTTTGAGTTCAGAGGATGTGGTTTAAGCTTGAAACTGGTTCTAAGACCCACCTAACTCCAAAAAAAAGCTTACCGTTGCTTTCAAGTGTTAGGAGGCTTGAGCAACTGGGAAGCGGGCATTGAACATGAATTAAAGCATTTGCAGGGGTTTAGGGGTTTGGGTTGGCTGAAAATGGAAATTAACTCAACCTTGAAACCAAATTCCCGGTTTTTCGAGGCCTAGGATACCAAGGAAATCATTGAAGGCCAAACCCTTGCCACTTAAGATTATATAGGGATTATATAGGGTTACCTAGGGATTATCTAGGGATTATATAGGGCTATTTAAGGATATTATAGGGTTATCTCGGGATTCTACACTGATTATATAGTTATTTCGGGATTATATAGAGATTTAGAACTCTGAAGCTCCTAAGCTTGTTCTCTAAAGTCTCTGGCCGTGTTATCTTCAAGTTACAAGGCGGCCGACTGAGTCCAGGTGTAGCCTTCTCGTACCCTGCCTAAAGACCATGGCACTTAGCAAGCCTTCTGAAAGCTAGCTTCTGGGTGCCTCTAATAGGGATATAGATGAAACTAGGAGAACCCAAAAAAGTTCAGCGTCTAAGTAAAGCTTTATAGGAACGTCCGACTTGCATAGGCACGTGTTGGGAAAACAATGTAGCACGTACCAAACTGACCATCACAGCTCTGTTCCCTGCACGGCCTGCACGCTGCTGAGTTTGCAGACTCACATTGAAATGTTCAGCGTCTGCTTGCTGGATTCCAGCAGAGAAAAGCAACATGAATTGCGAAGCAATTTGCCCGCACCCTGAAACTAGATCGGGGAACGAAAGGATATATCCTGTAATATCAACTGCAAGGGGCCAGACGGTAGGATGTAACTTGGTTACAACCTGAATGCCTGTCTACCCAACCACCAAGCAAGATGCCGAAAACCTGTATCCTCAAGCATGTCTGGGGCATCTTCACTCAACTGGAATTTGCTCTACCTGGCCTGGCAAAATTCCAGCAACAGGCACAAGAAGCAAACACAAAAAACATCTTTAAGGCCGCACTGGTCCAGGCCTGGTACCTAGAAAACCAACTAACTACTTCTTATTGTAGCCTAGAACCCACTACTAGGGGCCCTCACTAAACCCTAAACCCTTACATCAATCCTAAACCTTATAATTTCAATTGAGGGTACAATAAGGGTCTTGGTAGCGAAAATCTTGAAGAACCAGGCGCCCAGCCGAGTTCGAGAGGTAGGTTGCAGTGGACCTGTAAACCCTCAACCCTAAACCTCTAAACCCTAAACCCCTTAAACCCCTAAACCCATATAACCAGGGCAGAATCCCTAAACCCTAGATCTTGGAAGCATTGAAAACTAAGGTCTGGGAGTTTCCTTGGGGTAGCTTAGTAGGGCGATGCAGGGCTAGCTGGATTATGTAGGGCTATTCACATAGGGTTTACAGTTTAGGGATTTGGGTTTAGGGTTCAGGGCTTCCCAAAATTTATGCGGTCCCCATAATGCGGGTTAGAGTATATTGAAGACTAGATTGGGGTCGCCCTAGCTACGGAAACTGCCAGCATTGAAAACCAAGATGTCTCACAGAGGCAGCCCACTATCTCTCAACGCACCCCCAAGTCTCGGAATTGCGCTAGGACCTGGGTTTTTTGGTTTAGGGCTTAGGGTTCCCAATCCATTTAGGGTTTAAGCTTTAGGATTTGTGGTTTAGAGCCAGAACCCGGTCGCCGCGAAACACCCTAAGCTTTCGCGTCCTTAGCGGGTTCAGAGGCCTTGCAATATGAGCCATAGTCTAAACCCCTAGTATCCCCCTCAATAACATTATACTCGCTGCTCGTTGGAATGATGTTTCGCTGCGCAGGTAGAGCTTGCGACGACGGCTAAAATGTCTGCGGCATCTGTAAATGGCGCTGCACAGAAGCCTTTACATCTCGGTTCGCACTGGCCAGGAAACCTCAAGTGAGTAGTGTTTCTTTTGGTGGTNNNNATCCCCAAATAAGATACTGCTCAAGTGCCCAGCTCAACAGATTGAAAGGTGCTGAAGTGACAGACGTGTATGTGAACAAGTGCGCAAGTGAAGACTTACAAGTAATCAGGGTTGAGGCTTCAATATTGTGATAGGCTGAGCTAGGAGACTTTTCCAGTGTGATTTCTTTTTGTGACTGTTTTTTCTTTGGTATATCTTTGGGCTGAGGGCCCGGAATCGAAGGACGCCTCACACGAAAGCACGATTCTGAGGAAAAAAGCAGTGAGGACTGATGATAAATCACAAAAAATCATGAAACATGAGAGAAAATGATGTAAACATAAATGATAGAAGCATAATTTAAAATTGGTAGAACTATGACAGAGCATGATGAATGATTAGGAGAATGATAGACGCGTGATGAAAAATTGTGCAAAACCATGAAAAGAAGAGAAACATGATGACATGATGAAAGTAATGCAGAATTATGCCAAACGACAGGAAAATTACAGAACAACTTTGTTCAAACTGACGAAGAAATAAGGAACAATGATGAAAGATTATGACAACTGATAAGCAAATGATGAAAAACGATGAATATGATGCGAAATGATGAAACATGAAGAAAATGCTGAAACTCATGAGAACTGATGAGCAATGATGAGACATGAAACATACTGAGCGACAATGCAAACGATAGAAAATGATGGAGAAAAATCATGAAATCATGAAAAATGAAAATTGAAAAATCAAATGATGAAAAACGATAATGATCTGCATAACCCTCCCTTACTGATCATCTACTACTACTACTACTACTACTTCAGAAAGGTACAGAAAGCCAGGAACCACAGAGCTAGAAATCGAAGAAGCCAGAAAGCCACGAAGCCAAAAAGCCAAGAAGCCAGAAACCCAAGCAGCTAACAGAAAGAAGGCAGAAGTCAAGTAAGCGAAGAAAATTATGAAAAAGAATGAAGATAATGAGAATGATGAAAAACTTAAATTAGAATGGTAGAAAATTGAGGAAATGACATAACATAACATGAAATTTAAAGGAAATGATGAACAATAATAGAACGGCCAAGATTCGAACAAGCTCCAGGCCAGGGCCACCAAGAAAAAAGTACAACAAAACCTTAAAACATCACTAAAACACAGGCCCTTCATTTTTCTACTCACTCCAAGATGTGAAGCGCTGAGGGCCCGATCTACAGGGGCCCAGAAATTCTAAGACCTTGCCAACAAAGAAAACATCATGCCATACCCAAGTCCCAAATTTGATGCCTACAGGCCGGCCATTTCCTTCAAGGCCTTTCCAGTCATCAACCAAGACTAGGTTTGGGGTTGTTGACGCTTCAGTTCTTAGGGCTTGGCAAGGGCATGGTTGGAGGGTCAGGGGGGCTTAGTAAGTAGGTTATTCCTGGGGATAACTAGGGTTGCTATGTGGGTTATAGGAGTTATGAGCCTACTTACCAAGTCCCCCTGACCCTCCAAGCAAGGTTTTAGGGGGTTTAGACACATCCACGGTACTGAATCAGTTTGGTCAGTTCCAAGACGGATGCTTGCCAAACCCGAAGTCCGCGGAATAGTGCTTAGGGCTTAGAATCCAGAAACCCCCCCAATCCCTATATATATATATATGTATATAAATACATATTCATCATGACTTTCGAAACTTAACGGAAGCCTGCACTCTGAAACTTCCCCCGATTACCATACCCCAGTTTGGGAAACCCTAGCCCCCAATTCCTCAATCCTAAAGCCCCCCCTTTAAAGGCCCTATCTTTACTGATGGTTAGGAGGGAATAAGGGCATGGAATGCTTAAATGCTGCCTACAGAACATGTTTCCCCATGTGGACCCCAAAATCAAGTAAAATGATAGCCCAAAACCTCCTAAAATAGTCCAGAAGGCCATTATTTTACATACTTCTGGGGTTCAGGTATTCCCCCACAAGGGCCCCGCGTCTTGCCCGCGCGGCAGACGTCTGGCAGACCATTGCCCTAGCACTCTGCAAGGGTTTAGGGTTTAGGTTGGGTACTGCCCCCACCCAGTAACAGTCTATATTAATGGTCCTATTATGGGCTATATATAACCATATCATAATTCTTATCCAACTGTTACTGAGTGGGGGCAGTATCCAAGGTTTCGGGTTTGCGATTTAGGGTGGTTGTAAGCTCAGGAACCCCTGAGGACACCCATCTATCCGGGGAGGCCCCATGTTCGGAGAAACCCTAAACCCTAAACTTAAGAACCCTAAGCCCCAAACCCTATAAGTTCAGCAAGGCTGAAGCCTTAGGTAGCGTTAACTCTGTATCCGCCTTATTGGGCGCCCTTAAGGATTCCTGAAGAACATGCTCTACTTACAACCATGACCCCGCAACATGGGTAACTACCCTTGGAGATTTCATCCATAGTAGAAACCCTGAAGACACACTTAAAGAGCCCTAGAATCCTCCTATTTAGGCTCTAAGGGCCCATATTTGGGACCCATATGTGCAACCTTCTTGAGGAAGTTTAGTCTTTTTTGGTTTTGTGGTTCTGTAGGCGAGCTTTGTTCGAGCTCGAGGAGTCCAGAAGGTAGGCTGCCATGTGCAGTGCAGAGCAACCCTAGATGCGGTCCCTAAACCCTAAACCCTATAATCCCCCTTAAGTAGATAGAATATGGCTCTGGGTATATTATAATTAGATCCCCATATACCCCATATTCTATCTACTTCTAAGGGAACAATAAGTCCTAAACTGCGAGAACTACCTGAGCACTAGGTGGGCAAATCACAAACGCGAGTGCTATCTATAATCGTTATCCTAACAAGTGATAGGATATTGCCCTGTTACAGTGTGAGGGTTTAGGGTTTAGGGTCATAGTTTGACTTTGCCTAACCTAGTTGAAACATATGCCTTCTATGAGCAACAGAATTCCGACGGCGGTCAACTGCTCGTTCCTTGATGAAGGGGTGTGGGCCATCTGAAATAAAAGCTCTAAGGTTGAAACCATGGGCCCCTAGTATGGGCCCTTAACCCTGGGATCCTTACATACCTAGTATATACCCTATATGTACCCTTAAGGGTCCCTAGAATGCTCCTGAAGGGCCTAAGGGCCCATATTAGGGGCCCATACTACGAACCTTAGAAAAGCTGTAGAACCTGGACTCAACAAGGACTGTAGTATTTGGGGTCTATTTTGGGGTCCCTTGATTTTGGGAAACTACCAAATAGATCCCTGGGACAAGGAAATCCTCCTGGAGCCGGGCCCCTTATGCATTTCGAGAATGCTTAGATATCCTCTGGCTCAAACAGCAAGCTGGCTTTTGTGTGAGAATGGCACTGATGATCAGACCCTTCCTGGGGTTTACACAGGCCAAGGAGGGACAATTTGAGAAACACATAACAGGTTTAGGATTGATTCGCTGGCTTTTGGGTGTTGTGACTGTGGGATCCAGGATTGCAGGTACCTAAGTTTCATTACCCTGTGGCACACTCCCTAAACCCTGAACCATAAAACGAGTTTAATTTAGGGTCGGGGTTGACCCATTAGCGCTGCGTGAAAAGGGCAGGCACCACCATGCTGGATTTAGGGCCGCAATGGGTCCAGTATGCCCTCAAGCGGCTTCTTAACTTGCTTGAAGGAATCGCTCCGTAAATGCGGACCTGCGAGCTAGGTAAGGAACCTACGCACCCTGTTGGCGACCCACTGCTGTGTCCCAGATACATAATGACCTATATTGCACTATACATATATATATATATGATATACATATACACGTATACACATATACATATATATATATACATGTATATACGCATATACATATATACACAAATAAAGTAGGCAAAAGATGACGGGATTCATGACCTTTCCAGAAACCCTAGACCCCCCCCCTTCCCCTTCTGTAAACCTTTCAACAGGGCCCATGATTCTGAGATATCCCGAAACACTCAACCCTGAGCCCTGTAGGAGAGCCTCATGCTTTGCTCCGGCAACCTTCAGACGTTGCTCCACATTTGGAGATGGATTGGTCGGGTTGGGGATGTCGCAATTTATGTCGACTTCGGGGGGGGGGGAGGGGGAGGGGCGTGCGCCATTGCCAATGTCTGACATGTATGGCCAAAATCCCTCTTGGGTTGCGGAGAAGAGGGGTCGGATTGCCTCAATATCTTGCAACACCTGCCTTCCGGATTGGCTTGTTAAGGTTTAAGGGTTTGGGGTTTGGGGTCACGTTTTCCACCTATCACGGCATCAGTCCGCTACTGACAATAATGACAGGTGATAACCTCAGGCGCAGAAGAAACTGGCATTTACTCAGCCCAGACAGCCTATGCAAATCCTGCAGGGCTCTTTTCCTTGAAAGGGCCCACTTAAGAGGCTTTGAACATGAAGTATTCTTTCCGCCGGAAGGTAGCTTGCAGTTGTCAAATAATTACACGGATGAACTGCCGAGCAAGGGCAAACACGACAGCGCAGTTTCGGAGTTGGCAGGGGAATTCGCCATCCTCTTCATACCTATCAAACAGTAGGCAATTTAGCTGCTGCGGAGGAGCTCTACGAAACACTATGACGCTTGCTTGAAGGGTCAGGGGAATAAGTAGGTTACAAACCCCTAAGATCCATATACCAACCCTATACAGGTTATCCCTAATTCTCCCTGACCCTCCAAGTGCTCCCTAAACCCTAAACCCTAACCCCTAAACCCCTACCCCTAAACCCTAAACCCTACTGCTGCCCAGGCAAGAAGACCTTGACACAGCTGTCCCGAGCTTCAAGGCCCTATTCCTTGGCATGCACCTTAACCTTGCACTGTTTCTTTCTGATGTAGAAGTGTATTGAGAGCCGAAATTTGAGGGTTTCTTCACTGCAGCTTTATAGTAAGAATTCCCAGGGAAGATTTTACAGGAACATCTATAATTTACATCAAAAATCCTCCCCCCCCCCCCACTGGCAAATGCCGGAATCTGGTCAGAGAGATGTCTTCCCCACCTTTCTGAATACACATGGCTGCGAAGCCATCTGTTCTCCACAAAATCATGGCGAATTCAAGGAATTTCTCAGAACTACGCATCGAACTGTAAAATCCCTGCTTGAAGCAAATAACCTTACTCATCCCAAGCATTTTTCTACTTACGTATTAAGTCCCCTGACCCGTCAAGCGCTCTCCCACATGAAGCCTTCTGCTTTGAAATTACTGATGATACTGAAAACCCTGCATGACCTTTTTATACCATGATGCCATAATTGCCAAGGTATAAGCACTTGAGGTCATGCAGGATGTTTAGTATCCACCCTGTCCTCAAAGATCCAAATACCAAAGATGCCCAAACTAGGCATGGCAAAGCGATATTCCTGCACTTTAGGGCGCAAAGTAAGCATCATCGGCATCATCTATAGACTTAGATCCCCGGCATTGTCAACCCTGAGCCCTCAACCGTACATCCTAAACCCTACACCCTCAACCCTAAACCCTAAACCTTAAACCCTCAACCCTAAACCCTAAACCCTGAATCCTAAATCCTAAACCCTCAACCCTCAACCCTAAACCGCGTGGCCTGAAGTTTCAAGCTGGCGTCGAACTGGGCTTCCACCGTCACCTTGAGAATCGGCGGACACGACGGCTGGAAGACCTCGCTGGCGCGGCTTAGGAGTTTAGGGCTTAGGGTTTAGCAGTTTAGGGCCTAGGGTTTATGGTTTAGGAAGTTTCAGGGTTTAGGGCTTAGGGGTTTTCAGGGTTTAGGGTATGCCGGGTTCTGATTATAAA
>CAJNIZ010047569.1:6397-35411 GCA_905231905.1 Symbiodinium pilosum | reverse complement strand
TCCTTAACAGCAACCCAGGAAGGAGCCATAGTCTAAATTCCGAGTATCCCTCTGAAGGCCTGCCTTGCCGGCAAATGCTTTTGGAATGTTTGCAACTGGTGGGGGGTAGGGTTTTTAGGGTGTAGGGTTTAGGGTTTAGGGTTTGGGCTCAGCATGTAGACAGTAGGATTGCGTTTAGGGCTTGGGATTCAGACTGCCAGATTAGACCAGCATCTTTCCGTCGCCATACGGTGGCTGTACACGGATATCCTCCGCAGCCCCTAGAAGAATCTATCCTGAGTGCAGCCAGATAACAAAACGGAAGCATCGCCGCAGCTGGAGACGCCCCCGTATGCAAGCAGACTCCTGTTTTCTGGGCTCTTGTAGAACCAAATTTTCATGTTTATGGATACCTGGGCCCAATATCCATAAAGAAGATCTTCTTAATGGTACATCAAGATCCCAGTTTTTGTTTTGCATGGGCACACGCATCAAAAGCACTTCATGAGTCCAACAAAGATACGGAGCAACCTGCTCCGGCGGAGCCCTACTATAGCTACCCATGAACTTGTTATGTCAAAGACTTCAAGTTTGTACCCTTAATGTTTATATCCCTAGTTTTTGGGTCCCAACTACCCTTATTGAGGGCCATATTCCATGGTTTAGGGACCCAAACCCCAAGGGTACAAACCCTAAGGGTACAAAGAACAACTCCCTGATTATCGTTTCGGAGCATTGAGCAAGCGGCCCTAAGGATCCAAGTACACAAATGATACCAACTGTGGAGAATCAAATGGAAAAGAAAATGGACAATGAAATGGAAATTGGGGTTATAAAGATGCTATATAGGGATCCAAGCATAGAGATAATACCTCCATTGGGCCCGAAAGTCTGTAATAGTACCTACATTGGGCTATTTGGGTCCTTAGGGCCGTCCATGAACTTGTTATCCTTTCGGTTGATGGCATGGCGACATGATGCTGCAATACCTGAAGTGCATGGTGCTGACCTGCCTTGCCTCTTATCCCTTCGTGGCCGTCTTCATCCAAGAAAGACGCAGCTCTGACTACATGGCATGCAGCAAGGAGGAAGCATGCTGCTTTATCAGGTATTTTGGCACTTCTGATCTGCCAGCAACCACTGCTGCTAACATTGAACTGAGCTCTGCCATCATTGCAACCCCAGCCTTTCGAGGCCTTCAATGGCTGCCTATGTACGTGTCAGTCCGGAATGGTGAGGACTTTCGTGCAGCTGCTCCACAAGTTTCATTTGCCAATTCAATTCCATTGCTATATGCCTGTCTTCCTGCGGCATTTTCCTTCCCACTCGCCACATCAGTGAGCCTTCCCAGCAACCGAAACGCAACAGACGCCTTTTGCGAGCATCCCGCTACGCGTGAGGGAATTCGCGATCATCTCAAAGTCAGTGTTTCTAGGCACTTAAGCCTAGCTTGCATTGCCTCGTGGACCCTACTGAAGGTTGTTCATGACTGGGCCTTGCTATATGGAGTGGAGGAAAGAGTGACTCTGAAACTGGGTTGCTGTTAAGGAACTTAAATTAAGTTACCATAATCGATATATATATATATAGTAAATAATAGGGTTTCCGAATATATAGTAACTTAATTTAAGTTCCTTAACAGCAACCCAGGAAAGTTGGGATTGCATCCTGGGCATTTCAATCCGCAGCTTGTATCAGTGCCTTCTTGTGGGCTGCCGGTGCCTGTGAGGTGTTTGTCTCAACAAGCACTTCTGGCCCTGCATGCTACTATCAACTGCCGAATGCTGCTGTTCTTCTGACCTTTGTTCCGGCATGCCTCCTGCTCTACGCAACGCATAGCAAGCTGATCAGTCTGATGCTCTCGGTTTTTCATGGTGACTACCTGTACGCGGTCACATATGACGTTCCATTCAGGATAGTTCATGCTACTGCTCCTTCGCATCCAACGGGCTCTTTGCTGACAGTAGGCTTACATGGTGATGACGGTCTTCCTGAGGCTCCTCCGCCACAACTCTCTTGTGAACAAAAGTGCGAACTCTATCACCTGCTACGGACGGGGCGAGCTGTGTGGATATTTCTACAGCATACTATCATTGCCACAGTTGCCAGTGGTCCGTTATTTCGTAAGCTCATGAGCGTTTCTGTGGAACAAGAATGGTCTTTTCATGTGATGGGCGCAGCAAAATGCTTCACCGTCCTTGCAGCCATTGCTCCACTTGCCCTGTGCCTTCGCTTCTCCTACTCAGCAAACTTCTGGCGTCGTGCAGTTGCCCAGGGAGCACTCTGCGATATCCTTCGTGACATGTCCCCGCTTTCCGACCTTTTTTGGTACCTTGGCATGTGGCTGTGCGGGGTAGCTTCCACACTGCACGTGGCTCCACAGTTCTGGCATGATGGAGCCGACATTCTGCAGGAAAGCTGGATATGGTCCTTTCACGGGATTGCAGCTTTTGTGTTTGCCGTGCTCTTTCTGGATTTTATGGATCGTAAAGTGCGCCTGCTTGGCGGCGTATATGACACCACATGGCACATCAGTGAAGTGTCCTGGGACATGCTTGTGAACGACTTTCCTGAGTGGCAAGTCCAGAAATTTCAACGAGCAGATTATGATGTCTTAATGCCAGCAGGTGACACATCAGATGAAGCCGAGAACGCCAGCAGCACCACCAGGGCTCCTGCTGTTAACTTGCTGGACTGTTGGAGCGCCTGAGCAGGAAATCTGAGCTGCGGCAGAGTAGCATTTAAGGGGGCTGTGATGAACTTCAGATATTTCGTTAGACTTTTGATTTCCAATGAATGAAGATGACAGGGCATTTTGGCTACAGAATTGTTTTTGTCCACGTGTGTTTCCTGCCTTGCTTGGAACGTGAAAGTGCATTCGCTCACCCGCGTACGGATGGGTTTAGTGAAGCACAAGATGTAGGGGCCACTTCTGATTAGTATACACCCGTATATGGGTACCCCTAATTTTGGGAAACCTTAAACCCTAAGCCCCAAACCCTATAATTATGTCCTCTATATATCCCCGAGATTCCCCAAGTATAACCCCCGTTCAAGGTACCCCTAATTTAAAATTTTGAGAAACCCCAAACCCAAAGCCCCAAATCCTACCCCAACATATTGTAGTCCCTATTATATATATATATGTATGTATATATCCCCTAGTATAACCAACCCCCCTCTAAAGGGTACCGCTAATTTTGGGAAGCCCTCATACATAAGAACTCTTGGACATAGCATGGCTTGACTGCCAGGTGGCAGCCGGGCGGAAAGACTTCTACGAGGCGGACTAGCCGGGTGGCTGAAGAACAATAATATAGGGTTTGGGGTTTAGGGTTATCAGTAATAGAACACCAAAGCAAGAATAGATGATGATGCCAATATTGATTTGTGATTCGGGGCTTTTGAGACCTGCCTGATGCTTAATCAGAACTGTACTGGTGCGGGGTTCGCAGTTTATGAGTTGAGGAATCCTGAAAGAGAGGTTCCCTGCTCACGATTTGAGGATTTGAGAAGCCTGTCTTCAATGGAGATGCACTGCTTGTCCATGAAAGGCTAGGCTCAAGGATCGGGAGTTGGTTGGCTTGCAACCAAACACCACTTGTTCTGTGAACCGCACGGATTTGCCCACATGACGTATGAGCCAGACTGAGCCGTCCAAATATGAAGCTTTGAAACGAAACACTGAAGTGCTCGCACTTCACAGCGGTACGTTAAAAGGGAACCGTGCTTTGCGACATATTCATGCAAGTGTATTCATACGTGTTCGATTTCTGTATCCAGCCGGAAACTGGAAAATCAGAGTAGCATGAGATGATCAGCTGCTTGTGTACTGGAAGCACGGAAAAGCGTCCTGCCCACCTGCAAAACTCTCAGCCATCTTGGCCATCTTGGCTGGGTTGCTGTTGAGGAAGATTATTTAAGTTACCATATTCGGGAAACCATACTAGTTACTATATATACCCATTATGATAACGTAATTCGGGTCCATTAACAGCAACCACAGCAACCCAGTTGAAGCCACTGTTACACAGGCTCTACTGACTGATGCAGAGGTGGCCCAAATTGGGTGGCCGAGCAGCATTTTGTCATCTACTGGGATAACAATAGGGTCATATTGGGGTTACATTCGCGTTAGATTAGGGTTTTGTTGGGGTTATATTCAGATTGCATTGGGGTTATGTTGGGATAGTGGAAAAGAAACTGGAAATTATTACATAATGGGTCATATAAGGTTTATAGTATGCGAAACTTCCCGTGTCGGCTCTTTCTCGCAAACTTGGCTTGAAAGTACTAAGATGCCCCGTGCCACCCAAGAATGCATGGATGGAATGAACCCTGCAGAAAATTGTCAGATACCAGAATCAAATGCTAAAGTACCTTCCATCTACCCTGTACATACTTCAAATGGGGACCATATTGCCTATTTAATGGGTAAATTGAGCCCCCTAAATCCCTCAACCCTTAAACCCTAGCCCCTAACCCCCTGAACTAAACCCCTACACCCTAAACTCTTTAAAGGGTACAAGGAGGGTCCTGCCACGGAGCCTAGCGGCTCTCCCTTATCAAGCCTCAGCCTCCATTGCTCAATCATTCAATCCCTGAAATCCAAAGAGAAGGGTTTAGGGTTTTAGGGTTTTAGGGTTTTAGGGTTTAGGGTTTAGGGTTTAAGGGTTTAAGGGTTTAAGGTTTCTGGGATTTAGGTTAGCAGGACCCCCCACTATTATGGATAATGAGGATTATATTCGGGTCCTCTTATATTCCCCTTATACCACGATTGCAGAGAGGGGGGCCCTCCTAAGGTTTAGGGTTTAAGGGTTTAGAGTTAAGGGTTTTGGGGCTAAGGTTGAGGGTTCCAGGCTTTAGGCTTTCAGGATCCTACACCCTGAGCCTCCCTCATATTACCTCATTGGGGAGGAGGTGCAGGAGTAAGGCCGATGGTTCTTGAAGAAGTTTCACTGCAATCTTCAAGTCCCCAAACCCCTGACCTCGGCTAACTACTAGATCCTAAGATTTTTCGCCTCCCATACACTGTACGTACAAGCAGCCACTTTTCTACCCCGTCAACCCTCATTCAGACCGCCCGTTCTTTGACCAGCTTGCATATCTCCAAGACGGGGAACCCACCTGGACCCTCCATCTACCAAATGCATACCCTAAATAGGGACCATATGGGGGTTTACAAAAATTGGGGGTACCATATTGGGGATCCCCATAATAATGATTATGTTGTTTAGGGTTTAGGGTTCAGGGTTGGGGGTCCCCTTAGGGAAAGTACCATATACCCCAATTTAAAGGGTACAAGGAGGATCCTGGCAAACTGCTTTGTTCGCCAGAATGTCTACAGCTTCACACCCGACACTTCTGGAAGCCACCAACCATGAATCAACAGGTGGGGTTTGGCATATTGGGGTCCCTATAATAAGGATTCTAGTATATTGGGGTCTATATTGATATATGGGGATCCCTATAATAAGGATTCTAGTATTTTGGTGTTTATATCGGGGTTCCTATGATGCGATTATAGTATTTCGGTCTATATTGGGGTCCCCCTTTGTAGGGACTCAACAGGTCCCTCTGCAGCCGATCAGTCGAGCGATTTCCCCTCTTGGATCTCCACCAGGCCTGGAATGCAGAAACTGCAGTTGAGTAGTGAGTAGTATTATAGTCCCCCTTAAGTAGATAGAATATGGCTTTGGATATATTATATCAAGATCTCCATATACCCCATATTCTATCTACTTAAGGGGGACTATATTAATGTAGGGTTTAGGGCCCTATAATGGAGAATCAAATGGAAAAGATAATGGAAAATGAAATGAAACAGGATCATGTGAGTAGTATTTGATTTGGGGATACTATGGTACCCAATATAGAGTAAGATTATATCCTCCTTTTGGGGTATAGTAGTTTATATAAGGAAAATAATCTTACTGGGTTTAACCCAAAAACACTACTCAGTTGCAATCCCATCTAAAGCCCGAAACAGCTCCTGTCGCCAATCTTAGACGTCTTGGGTTGTGCAGGGCATGTATCATATGAGGGGGAAGAAGGCTGTGGCCATGCGAGGGGATTAAGCACTTTGCTTGCGCTGATGCTGCTCTCTATAGAAGGCCCCCTCTTCCCATAGAGAGTTGATATCCCTGATCAAGGGTTCGTTTAGAGGGCTGTCAGATGCGCGGTTAAGGGTTTTGAGACACACCTTCGAAGTAACCAGAGACGCCCTACATGCTCATGTCGACTGTCGCTGAATGATAGAGCAACTTCTGCAAATCCCTGGAACACAACATTGCTTTGTGTACCTCTTATACAGGAGAAAGCGTATCTACCCAAATCCAAATCCTAATCCAAAAGCTTGAATTCGCCTTTTAACTGGCGAGGAGATGGCCATTGCAATCTGCAAAGGCGATGCCTCTGCGGTGAAGGCATTGTTAGACAAGAAGGCGCTTCCGTTCAAGGGGGGGGTGGGCGTATTGGTCCTCAGACCACCCACCTTGTTTGCTTTTTTGGATCTTAGCTCCCTGAGTTAGAGCATAACTACACGACATTGCAAGGATGCAGTTTGGCCCTTAGTTGCTGGAGCCTACGTTCCGTTCCTGCGGTTGTTTGGGATCTTAGGGGTTCGGGATTCAGGTTTGGAAAGCTTGGAAAGTTTAGGAGCAGCTCATGACCGCCGCTGGCGTCAACATTTTGAGGATGATCAGCAAGTGCCACAATGGCAAGGACCGGATCAGCACAACAAAATGTCAGACCAATGCATATATTGAGCATGATCAGAAAAAGTGACTACAACCCTTTCCTGCCATCTTTGAGGCGGATCCCAATTTCGACTTCGTCGACGGGGATTCGGCTACTGTAGCCCCACTGGTGCTGGCTTTGCTCTCTGAGTGGGAAAGCAGGCAGGCACGCAATGCAAGCAGCCTTCAGTGACGAGTCCCCCATTATGTAGATAGACTGTGGGGTTGCATTTTGGTTAAAAGGAAATGATGCAAACGAACATGGAAATTATGAAAATGCTGAGGTTACAAAGGGTACAGAATATGGGGTATATGGGGATCTTATTACGACTTTGGACAATGTCTTATTCTATCTACTTGATTTGACTATAGGGTGTGGTAAAATTGAGGCCAGAATCTTGGGGATCAAGTAGGGGTTAGGGCCATGTTTTCAGGGTCAGGTGTAGGGTCTCAAAGTTCTTGGGGTTGAATGATGCGGCTGCATGGTAGGCAGCTCATATATTTGGTTTCTCAGCTTAACGATTCTTGCATGTAAGCTTCGGATGATTTAGAAATTGAGGATAGACATAGGGAGCCTAAGAATAGCCTTTCAAGAACCTATCGGCAGACCCTGAGATCGAGACCTGCGTTTTGCGGAGAAGGGAGGGCGATTACTAGGATTACTATAACCCTAAACCCCAAAAAGGGCTCCATGTATTGTGATGGTAATCCTGGCACCCTAAACCCTAAACCCCAAACCCTAAACCCTAAACCCTAAAGGGGCTCCATGTATTGGGATGGTAATCCTGGCAGAGATTGCACGAAGGACCAGGCCCCTGCGTTTTTGACCCATGCGTCCACTATAAAGCCTAGGACCTCCCTTTACTGGGTTGCTGTTAAGGGTTTTGGTTTTAGGTTAAGGGTTTGGGGTTTAGGGTTAAGGGTTTAGGGTTTAGGGTTAAGGAACTTAAGTTAATAAGTTACCATATATAGAAATTAAGAGGGTTTCCCCCATATAGTATCTTAAATAAAGTTCCTTAACAGCAACTCAGTTTACTCAAGACCCTGCCCGCTTTGGGGGGGACTTACTGGAGGTTAGCAGGGAATATGATTCCTTTATAACCTCTATATAGCATATTTCCTTATTCCCTACTAACCCTTAACCCTTAATTATATTCCCGTGTTCCCTACTAACCTTACCAACCCTGAACCCTAGATTACATTCCCTTGTTCCCTATTAACCCTAAACCCTAAACTACATTCCCTTTTCCCTTACTAACCCTGGACCCTGAACCCCAAACCTTAAGCTATATTCTCTTATTCCCTAATAACCAGGGACCCTAAACCATAAACTCTATTCCCTTCTTCCGCAGTAACCCGAGAGAAAAGAAGAGGTACGCCAGAAACCTGCTCCCCAGCGACGTCCCATATGAATTTACTCCCATCGTGAAGAACAGCCAGGAGGCGCTAGTTCTGTGGGGGATATAGGGTTTAGGGACATAGGATTTAGGGATAGAGGATTTAGGGATATTGGGTTTAGGGTGTAGGTAGAAAGGGTGTAGGATTTAGGCATAGAGGGTGTGAGGATATGGGGTCTAGGGTGTGGGTATAAAGGGTTTAGGGCAAGGTTAGGGTTCAGGGATATAGGGTATGTGGATATAGGGTTTAGGATCAGGGATTTAGGGTTTAGGGGTTAGGGTTTAGGCCTGCAGCAGTAGCCCTTAAATATGGTGCTAATAGGCCCTTGCTACCTACAACAGTCCTCTGTGAGGGTTGGGGATTGGCCAAAGGGATAAGGGGTTCATGGAGGGGGTTTAAGTTTGTTCTGGGTTGCTGCTACGGAACTTAAATGAGGTTATCTGAAATAGGGAAACCCGATTATGCGTTATATACCTATATCTCGGTAACATAGTTTCAAGTTCCCTAACAGCAAGCCAGTTTAAGGTGTCCAGGTTGTCGGGCATAAGGCCCCAGTTTTGGGCGTTCAGGGCTTTAGGTTGTTCTGGAAACGCTCTGAGACAGAATCCGCGGAACAAGGATGTTAGATTAGGTGACCATAATATGACTATTTAGTAAATCAAAGGGTTTTCCGTATTATAGTACCCTAAAACCTAAGCCTATATACCCCCTATACCCCGAACCCTATACATCGTCGTTCCGAAAGTTTTGAACTACTGGGCCTTTTAGCATGTTGACTGTAGTGCAAACATCTTGCGGAGTAGCGGAGGGTCGCCGCGTGCCGTTTTCACTAGCCCTGCTAGCGGAGTAATTAAACACCGTGCGAAAAAAAATCTAAGACTATTTAGTCCCAGCGGAGGCCGTAAGGCTCAGTGTTAGGAGACCTCGGGGAGGAGGGGTTGTTACTGCTGTGCCCAGTTGGACGAAATACCTGGTTTGAGAGAGTGGGTCGAACTTTTGTCTATGGGGAGGAGGGGTTGTTACTGCTGTGCCCAGTTGAGCGCAATTGGACAGATTCCTTCTTTTGAGAGAGTGGGTCGAACTTCTGGAACGGCGCAGTATAACCTCATTGTAGTAACTAAACCCTAAACACTTAAACCCTGAACCCTAAATCCTAAACCCTAAATCCTAAACCCTAAATCCTAAAGGCTAAATCCTGAACCCTAAATCCTAAACCCTAAACCCTAACCCTAAATCCCTGAACAGCAACCCGTAGGATGGCAATCATGCAGTAAACACCTCAAGAAGTGGTCTCAATTTGCTCATCTATTATCCCTATAAAGCTATAGTCTAAACTCCTTAAAAGCGGGGTCATATAGGGGATTAAATAGGGGACTACTATAGGGGATATTAAGGGGGAGACTAGGAGTTTAGACTATAGCTCATATGAACCCTGGAACCCTAAAACTCTAAAAACCTGGAACCCTAAAACTCTAAAACCCTTAAAACCCTTAAAACCCTAAAACCCTGAGCCCTAATATAACCCTATAATGTACCCCGATATTCCCTTACCCCTCAGCGAGCCTTGGGAGATGGCAAATCTTCTCAGACTACTTGGCTAAGGTTTAGGGTTTGAGAGTTTTAAGGGTTTAAGGGCTTAGGGTTTAAGAGTTAAAGGGTTTTAAGTGTTCAGGTTTTGGGTGAACCTCCAATTTTCTTCAACGCTTCCTTGCAGTCTTACTTAAACCTTCATCTTGCGGACGTGCAGCGCAGTATCAAACTCAGGGATTATGGGTATATGTTATAAGGGAATATAGGGGGTATATTATAGGGCTATAATGGAATAGAAAATGAAAACTACTTCTTGAGGTGTTTGATTTACTGGTTGCTAGTGGAGAATGAGGGAATATGATCCCTGCATAATCCTCATATAACATTGTCGCTTGTTCCCTACGAACCCTAAACCCTAAACCTTATACTATATTCCCTTTTCCCCAGTAAGAACCAGTACCTTGCAGGGGTGGGTCAAAAAAGCGACCATAGACTGCTTCTCAATGTGCAAGATGGAGCTGATTCCGAGGGAGGATCACTTAGCCCCCTGTTTGCCGCTGGGACCCTCCAAGTTGTTCAGGCCTTCCATGCAGCTTCTCCAAAACCTTACATGTCCAAGAATTGGTTTAGAGTTTAGACTGGGTTTCTGTTAAGAAATTTAGTTTATTTCTCTATATTGGCCTATATATACCCATTATGGTAACTCAATTCAAATTCCTTAACAGCAACCAAGTAGATAGCGAAGAGGCGTCAATGCAGTTTCGTGCGTACATCCCGAGCCATACTCCTGAACGCCCTGTTCTGAAGCTTGCCCATGCAAAATAAACAGAGTAGGTCCAACAAAACTGTTTCCAGTAAAATTTGCAGCAGATTATCCTAAAGCCTCCAATTCCTCTTCTGGGTTGTAAGAGTCAATAGAATCTACTCTAAATTTACTTCAAATTCTACTGTAGTTTGTTCCCGTGATAGGTATAGTCGCAACATAGTCCGAATCGGTTGGTCTTCAGCACGACAACAATTTTCGAATAAGTTTGGTAGGCCAGTGAAGCTTTGCCCCTAAACCCCTAAACCCTAAATCCTAAACCCTTTATACCTACACCCTAAACCCTAAGCCCTAAACCCCAAACCCTACACCGCACCCTGATCAGGCCATGTAAGTCTTTGTCTGCTCCTCTCTTAATACTTAGACTGCAAAGGCAACCTTGGTTCCGGAGCCCCGGAGACCTGAAGCCACAAACCTGCCGGTGAGACATTATAGTCCCCTTCAAGTACATAGAATATGGGGTATATGGGCATCTTAGTATAATACACCCAAAGCTATATGCTATCTACTTAAGCTGGACTAGAACTCTACTGTCTGCAGGTTCTGAAGACCTTGATGTCTGCGCCGGGTGTTGACATCAACGCTGGAGCCTATTGCCGCCAGGCTTTCCCTAGCAGGTCCTTTTAGAGAGCATGATCTTGTGTGTGCTCTTTCCCTAAGTCGGCATGGAATCCAGCATCGGTCAGCTCAAAAGACTGTTTACAATAATATGCTGATGCACTTCGGTCTGCCTGTCCTGTGTCCTTCGAAATGTGTCGACGCAAACAGTGGCTGTAGAATCAAGCAGGATGGGTTCGTGCTTGGCTTGGGCAAAGGAGGGGCGGCAATGGCATACCCTGGGAGCAGTGGCCAAGACCCCAATCCCTACACGCAACCCCAATCCCTAAACCCTAAAGCTAAACCCTAAACCTTGAATAATAGTTTGCATTTTATTCTCCATTATGCCAATATAACCTCTTTATAACCCCGATATAACCCTAATGGGGAGCGGGGTCAAACCAAGAACAGAGAAAGCAAGGAGCTGAGGCCAGAGCAGCTTGCTATTTCTTCCAGAACGTTTCCTAGGGCCTGGGGATCCAAATAGCCCCAATGTGGGTAATATTTACAGACTTTAGGGCCCAATGTAGGTCTTGTTTGTATATTTGGGTGGTTGTCAAAATTATGGTCCCTTTTAGGATCCCTATTATAATGCGGCACCTAATACTTAGGGTACCCAAAAAGGGATCATAATTTTGACAACCACCCACTTGGATCCCTAGGGTATTCCGGAAGGAGGCAGGGGTGGTGTCATCTGTTGCGTGCAGGGTGATGGGCCATCAGGAAGTCTGACCTGTTGGCTTGGTCAACTTCATGTGAGCTCTAGTCTGAACTCCTTAAAGGGGGTTATATAAGGAATTATATAGGGGATAGTAAAGGCGATACTAGGAGTTTAGACTATAACCGCTATAATCCCCTATTTAGTCCCAGTTTCCATTTCATTTTCCATTGTCTTTTCCATTTGACCCTCCATTATTAAGGGGGATATTTGGAGTTTAGACTATACACTCCCCCAAACTAACATGGAAACTCATATAGTCCCCTTTTAGAAGGACTGTAGTCTCTATAGGGCCCTTTTTGGGTTTCCATGTTAGTTTCTGGGAGTGTAGCTCATGTCTTTCTTTGAGGTTGCTTGCGCCGGATTCAGCCTTGGTGACTGCGGGCAGGTTTCAGGGCTGCCTGGAGGGCAACACAAAATGTAGGCCCAATACACTACATAAATATTGGGGTTGTATTGGGGTTATGTAGGGATAATGGAGAAGAAAATGGAAACTACTACAATATTGGGGTTATGTAGGGGCTATATTAGGATGATATAGTAGTTTCCATGTTCTTTTCCATGTTCTTTTCCATTATCCAATTATCCCTACATAGCCCCAACCTACCATATATTTCTATATAGTAGAGGAGGGTTCAGGACGAGGCGGCGGTGCCGGGGGTGGTTGGGGGCGCCGTAGGGGGTGGGCCGCAGAGGTGGTTCGGCTTCTTGTCTCTTGTTTTTGCCATCGATGTCATGATAGCTCGGTCACCGTGGCTGGTGTGAATTGGTGTTTTCATGCAGTGTGTTTCGACTGTAGTCGTTTGTGCCTTAAACCCCAAACCCTAAACCCAGGCATCCCTAAAGAAGCCAATCTTTGGAGAACATGTCCGAAAACAAATCCTGACCCATCCAGGTTATGGCTGGCACGGATCTCACGTCCGGATGACCGCACTGGGTATGGCCATCACTGGCGAGCTTGACTCTAGGCTTTGTTTTGCCACAGGCTACGCGGCTGATAAGTGCTCAAACTTACAGAGAGCCGATAGCCCGTGATATCATTGGTGCAGACAAGTATGGAATGATGAGCAGGGGTTTGTGCAAGAAATATGGCGAGCGTAATTTATTCAAGCTTCGCCGGCAGGAAACATCAAGTTGGATGTACATACCAGCATAGGATTTGCAGTGCCTTTGTGAGCAGCGCAGCTAGATCTTGCAATTCAGAATTTTGATAATCCTGTTCAGGGAAGAAGGAAAAAGCTGTGCATGCGGTGTGGTTCCTTTGGTCCCCGCGCAAGAATCAATAGAACCAATACGGGGTCCTTATATTTAGGTTCCTATTATAATACAGGGCCCTATATAAATTTCCCCCATTTTGGGAACAGTAATTTAGGGAAACTTTCAGGCTTCCCTTCTTTCTCAATTGCATCATTCTGGCCACCTCAACGTTCCTTGAAAACTCTCCAACCCTCCACATCCGATTCAGAGCCCTAAGAAGCCGTAAAGTCAGAAACAAAACTCTGAATATTCCTAGCCCAGGACACTGGAGGATCTCGCCATTGCTTTCTGCAAGATAAGTCGCTCGGCTCTGCGCGCGGTGATTGAAAGGACAATGCACAGGACCTATAGGAATCCATGGTTTTTGTAACCCCTAAGGGTCCAAGGACTCAAATAGTAGGGCTTCAGGGCCCAAATACCATAATGTTAATGGTATTTGGGCCCTAAAACCACATTATTTGAGTCCTTGGACCCTTGATACGGTCCCCATATATCCCTCTATAGCCTTTTTAAAGGGACCCTATTATTTGGGTCCTTGGACCTTTGGGGAACATCTGGGAGTCTGACGCTTCTGACTCACAGGCGTCGGAGTGGCATGATGCAGCAATTTTCATACTTTAATTACTACCTGGACCCCGAAAGTCTGTAAGATAATGGGTATTATGGCTGTCCTTATGGGTTCAGGGCCATTATTCCACATACTGTTGGGGTTTAGGTCTGATTTGAAAACAGGAAGTTGATCACCTTTGACCGAAGACTGCCCTAAATAGTAGTTTCCATTTTCTTTTCCATCATCCCCATATCACCCCTACACCCCCTATTGTGAGTCAAGAGCGGCTTGTTCTGTTATGGGGATGTAGAAGGTACGCATGATCAAGGGAGCCAGGATAATGTAGACCCCTGATTAATAAACCCCCGGCCCTTAATAGAAATTAGAATAGGATCCTAATATTAGCGCCCTGAAAAGGAGGGGCTTTATTAATCACGGGTCTACATTAATGGCCATGTACCCAAGTCGTGGCCTGTCTGCATCCAGGTTGAAAGGCAAGCATGCAATGGCCTGGCTTCCGAATTACCCCACTGCCAGAAGATTACTGGGTTGCTGTTAAGGAACTTAATTTAAGTTACTATATTGGGGAAACCCTATTATTTATTATATATATATACCCATTATGGTAACTTCATTTAAGTTCCTTAACAGCAACCCAGATTATTGTTGTATGTTCGATGATTGAAGCCCATACTGTCCCAGGCCTTGACACTAGACCCTAACCCCCAACCCTAAACCCTATACCCTAAACCCTAAGCCCTAAACCCTAAACCCTATGCTTCCCCTGGGAAGCAATTTATTAGTCCAGCGTGGCCTTGAGGATGTCTTGCAACAGTCTGCTTAGTAGCACCTGATGGTGCGTGTGTGAGAAGCACGTGGCTCGTAATGAAATGCGATACTGAATGAGGTATAGTTTAGGTGGACCCCCCACCCAGTAATAGCGACTATAAGGAATAGTAAGGATTATATATACATATATATTAGGGTCCTAAAAGATTCCTATTATGCCACGATTACAGGGTGGGGGGTCCTCCTTAGTTATATTCAAATCCTTAACGGGGGTTATATATCGGATTATATGGGGGAGTATTATCGGGCTTATCAAGGGACATTTTTAGTGGATATTTTTAGTGTAGACTACTAGTTCACATGTATGGCAGTATTGCAGTCAGTTTGGGGTTATGCCCCCAGATGCGTCCTGACAGCATCAGCCATGGTAAGCACCTGTTGAGCCTTGACATGATTTGTCAGCCTCGAACCACCCTGAGACGCCTTAGGGCACGAAACCCCAAACCCCTAAACCCTAAACCTCCAAACGCCGAAGCCCCTAAACCCCCCAAGCCCCAAACCCCTTATTAAGCCCCTAAAACCTTAAACCCTAAACCCTAAACCTTAAACCCAAGGACCCTAACCCTAAACCCCCAAATGCCAAAACCAATAAACCCCGTATTATCCTCCTAAACCCTAAACCCAAGGACCCCAACCCTCATGCTTCCAAGGAGCTTGTCGATGCCCCGGCATGAGCTTGTAAAGATCTTGGTGAGCGACCCCAGGATGCTTCGGCCAAGGGTTTAGGGTTTAGGGGTTAGGGTTTAGGTGTTAGAGTCTAGGGTTTAGGGTTTAGGGTTTAGAGTTTAGGGTTTAGGGTTTAGGGGTTTAGGGTTTAGGGGTTTAGGGTTTAGGGGTTAGGGGTTTAGGCTTTAGGATTTAGGGGTTTAGGGTTTAGGCTTCAGGGGCTACGGGTTTGGGGTTTAGGGGGGCCAACAAAGAGGGATGTCTGCACAAAGAGACCCCGAGCAGGAAATAAGGCCCGAACTGGAGTTCCTCAAAAGCGGAAGGGTTTAGGGTTTAAGGTTGACAGTTTAGGGTTTAGGGTATTCTTTTCCACGCGTCTAAATCCTTAAACGGGATTATGTTGGGGTTTATATAGTGGAGTGTTATGGGGTTCTCATGGGGATGCTAGGAGTTCAGACTATATCTCATGTATGTTTGGGTATATGGTAGTTCCCCAAAATAAGGGGACCCCAATATGGACCATATTCCTTGTTCCCTAGCAAGAACCAGTAAGTTACAGGTTCTAGAGCTTCCATCTATAGCCTGTCAAGTGTATGAACGTGGTAGTTTCTCAAAATAAACGGACCCCAACATATTCAAAATACCATAATCCTTAACACGGGGACCCTGAAAAGGTACCGCCTTGTTTTCGGAAACCCTAACCCCTAAACCCCCAACCCTAAATCCTAATCTCTATAGATATATCGCCCTATATATCCCCTTTATAACCCGCTTTAAAGGTACGCTCAATTTTGGGGAACTCTGTAATCAGTTGTGGGCAGAAAAGGCAACCCCAACTTTCAGAGAGCCATCGTATAAGGCCCATGGGGCCTGGCCTAGACACTACAACACCCGGATGAGCTATAATCTAAACTTGAAAGGGGGGTCATATAGGGTTTTGGGTTTAGGACTTAGGTTTAGGGCTCAGGGTTTAGGCTCTAAACTCCTCAAAGTGGATTATCAAGTGTTATAGGGGTTATTAACGGGGACGGTAGGAGTTTAGACTATGGCTAAGATGGGCATTGAGGGGTTGGATTTTTAGATTCGTCACGGTCAATTGTCATTTTCTTGCAGTTAAACTCCCAAATAAGAAGCCCCACGTAATCCAAGTGCAATCCCCGCACTCACCCCATAAGCATCATAAGCAGGTCAGAAATTGTGGCCCGACGTTTTTTGTCATACCATGGGACGCCCTAAACCCTGACCCTAAACCCTATACATCCCCTATAGTGTCCTTGAGAGGTACCCCTAATTTTGCGAAGCCCTGAACCCCAAACCCTAAACCCCTTTGTCCCCTTTAAACGTAACCCGAATTTTGGGAAATCCTAAACCCTAAGCCCTGTACCCCTGATTTCGGGAAGCCCTAAATCCCAAACCCTAAATCCCAGTCCCCTTTATACGTACCCCTAATTTTGGGCAACCCCCATCTGCTACAGGACTGACCTGGAGCAGACGTACTTCGAATTCTACGAAGGCCCCAAAACACACGGTCTTTTTGACCTGCGCCTTCAGGGTTTTGAGGTTTCAGGGTTTGGGTTTTTGGGGGGTTTAAGGTTGAGGGTTGTAGGGTTTAGGTTTTAGGTTTTTAGGTCTTTGTTTTGTGGATTGTCCTGGTTTTTCATTCAGGGTGGACAGTAGGGAGCGCACAAGAGTACAACGCTTTCAGGTCTAGGATTGAGAGCCATGAGTTCTAAGGGGCACATGGGTTTTCGATGTTGAGATTCTAATTGAAGCCCTCCGGCAACCATCTAGACTGCATGTATCGTTCAATCAGTACCTAAAGTAGGTAAATAAATGACGCAGAATTTCTGATAATAGCCCCAAAGGCGATCATTCTACGTACTGTTGGAGTTCAGGTGGTGTCCATCTCGTCGAATGAAGGGGGGTATATAGGCGATTATCTAGGGTTCCTATTGCAGAGGTTACTTAGGGCGATACTAGGAGTTAAGAGAATGACTCATGAAGGCGCTATTTACAGAGTTTAAGGCCCAAAGTATGTATAACCCTGAACCCCTGAACCCCTGAACCCCAAGCCTGCGTCGAACCCCAAATCTCAAACCCTACTTTCGAGACTTGGATCCCCAATTTATGTCCCCTAAGCCTTTAACCCCAAAGCCTAAACCACTATGTCCAGTCCTCATGCTAGCAGGCGGTGGCAAGGTTGGCTGCGGGGCTCTGATGCTGCTGGAGACATGAACAAAACCTACTGGTGGTTCGTAGGGAAGAAAAAATATCTTAGATGGGCTGTAGTCTAAATGCCTTAAATTGGGTTATATACGGGAGTATATAGGGAACTATAGTAGGGGATATTAAGGGGGATATTAGGAGTTTAGGCTATGGCTCATATAGGGGTCGTATAGCTTGCCTCCCTTTGGGTTTGGTGGTTAGTTACTTAGTTACTTACCATCAGTAAGAAAAATTAGGGAGGGGGGGCCAGCAGCTAGGGGCTTCACTGGGTGACGGGGTGTTGCTATCAACCAAGAGAGCCCCAGTAATCTTAAGGTGATATCCTGAAGAGTCGCAGCCTTACCAGCAACTACATCTGGGTTGTTCTCAACACTATGGGCCCCTTCTAGTTATGGATTATATTAATTCCGGCACCTAATATTTGGGGGTACCCCTAAACCCTAAACCCCAAACCCTAAACCCTAATTTTGGGGAAGGGCCCATCTGCTGACTGAGGAAAGAGAGGTCACTGACATCAACATCGACTACCAAGCCGCAGCTCGTCAGCTCATCCCTGTTTGTGCAGTTTCTTCTACAACTTACTGGTGCTCAAGGGAGAGTGGGGTAGTGGATCCCTATACTAATCCCTATATAATCCCATATATGGGCCTATCAGAGCCCCTACAATCACTCCCCCACTCCCTTGGAAATGGTACTCCGTAGGTCCAAAAGCATAGCGAAGAATAATGATATGATAGTCACGTCCTTTACACGGCACCTGCCACAGACCCAGACTCTCAAGCAGGACACTCAACAAGGACCCTCTGCCCACAAAGATTATCCCGAAGTACGTGAGCACCTCTCCTGCTGGTGGCCAAACTTGAAAGACTTGCAGCTGGGGGATTGACCCAATTTATAACCTATTATAATGTAGTAGTTGCATTGTTTCCATTATCCCTATATAACCCCAATAGAACCCAATATAAGCCCAGTATAACCCAATATACTATAGTAGTTTCCATTTTGTTTTCCATTATCCCAATATAGAACCCTCATATAGTCCCTATAGTCTTTGTAGTTCAATATAATATAGCAATTCCCATAACCCCTATATATTCCCTATCATCCCTGTAGTTTCCATTTCTTTTCCATTATCCCAATGTAGAACCCCAATAAAAACGAGAGTTTAGCCTGCGAAGCGGCATGTACAAGCGCGAGCAACTTCTGGGAGTTTGGAGTTTCCGTTTCGGGCCATTCTCTCGTACATTGGGGTTCTATATGGGGATAATGGAAAAGAAAATGGAAACTACAGGGATTATAGGGATTATATTGGGGTTCTATAGGGATAATGGAATGGCAATCTGGCTGAGTGGTTTAGGGTTTAGGGATTAGGGTTTAGGGTTACCATGGCGCCAAGGGACGAGAAACACCCTGACAGCTTATATGGGGAGTTCTCAAAATTAGGGGGACCCTATAATCAGGACTATAGTATTTGGGGGTCTATATTGGGGTCCCCTTATTTTGGGAAACTACCATATCTTGCTCCAGGGTACTGCCTTGCAAGTCCCGCCTGCCAGCGATGCCAGGAACGCTTGGTTGATCGCGTAATGTCTGCAGGCCCCTGCATAAAAAAAATTAGGGTTTAGGGTTTAGGGTTTAGGGGTCTGGAGGGTTGCGGTCTTTAGGTAGCCAGCAACCCAGCGTGAATGATCCTGATGCCGCCGAGGCAATTGTGCTGATGCAGGCCAAGTTGTCTGATAGGTCTTTGGTCCAGCTGCTGCAGTCTAAGAAGACGCCTGTAATCATTCTTAAAAATTCCCTTAATGAGTATAGTTTCCATTGTCTTTTCTATTATCCCGATATAGCCCTATATTATGCCAATACTGGGATTCTTTTAAGGAACTTAATCTAAGTTACTATATTGGGGAAACCATACTAGTTACTATATCTATACATATATACCCATTATGGTAACTCAGTTTCAGTTCCTGCAGCAACCCAGAATATTATGGCTCTTGCTAGCGTTCTGGCTTCCTTGTGTTCTTTCTTGAGAATGCTGTCTTCACGACCCGGATCGGCGTCTGTAATTTTGGCGTAATGTAGACCCCAAATTAATAAACCCCCTCCTTTTAAGGGCCTTAGTCTTAGGATCCCTATTATGATCCCTGTTAAGGGGAGGGCATGAATTAATCAGGGGTCTCCACTACCATCTGCTACCATCTGCTAGTTATTCCTTTCTCTTTTCCACTTCACGCACCCAGAATTGATCGGAATCCTTGTATAACGGATCCATGTTGGCTGTTCCTGCTATTAGAACTGCTTTGACTGCTCTTATATCCCTTGTTGATGATAGCACTACTCATAGGATTGCAATCATTGCGGCTGCTTCTTATTGTTTCGCTCTGTTGGCTGTTGGGGTTCGCTGCTGAAACAGTTCTCCTGCAATTGCAAAAGGCCGCGGCCAGTGTTCTCAGAAATGTCAGTATCGTAGCTTCAGGTTACAGGTGATAACCTCTACCATGAGAGCGCTTATGATGGGCATCGTTATTATCATAGTAACCATTATAGACTATATTATTGTATATTCTAATTTAGTACAGTTTATCATAGTACATTCGAGTATCATATAGCAGTATATTACCATCCGTAAACCCTAAACCCTAAACCCTATTGCTTGCACTTGTGGCATTTTGCTATTGCTCAGATTTCTAGATTGAGCTATCTGAGGCTCGTGATGGAGGTAAGGTTTGACTAGGTTTTAGTGTTTAGGGTTTTACCTGTTTGACGAACACTAAGGGTTCAAACAGGACCCAAACAATACGGTTTTAGGGCTCAAACTGTATTTGGGCCCTAAAGCCCTATCATTTGGGTCCTGAACCCCTCAGGGTTAGTTTGGCGTCAATCTATTCTTCATCGTTTGATTTGAAAAGCAAAAGGCGATTTGTCATCGCTTGTTACTTCAACCGTCTGTGGCATGTGATAGCGAAGGAGACTTCATGTGCCTCTTTGTTCAGCATGAATTTGTGCAACTACACAAGAAACGACGGCGACAAACACCAAAGCAAGTGGACCATATACTCCTACTTAAAGAGTACCAGGAAGGTCCTGGTACAGGTTCAGAGGTGCGCACCATAGTATATGGTAATCGTAATGACAATAATACTAATAGTAGTAATAATCGAATATAATAGTAATATATAATCGAATGTTTTGTTTGCAGTCCTATTCTTCTACTGCGGCTGCTGCAGGCCGGGGCGCTCATGACGAAGGAATGGGTTTCCTGGCAGAAGTATACTGGCTCATATTGGAATATAGTCCCCTTAAGTAGGTAGAATATGGCTTTGGGTATATGATCATAACAGTTAATAACATCCCCATATACCCCATATTCTATCTACTTAAGGGGGATTCTAATATTAGGGCTATACTGGCGTTATATGGGAATAATGAAAAAAGAAAATGGAAATCATACTATAAGGGTTTAGTGTTTATACTGGTGTCACTCTATTCTCGTGCTGTGGCGAAAGCCGCCGATGAGCAAGGTGGGATACCTCGAGAATCTCGATGAGCATATTGCCAAGATGAAAAAGGCAGTCCCTGAAAAGGAATTGGAGGACTGCCTGTTGGGCTCAGGATTTGCGCTCGCAGGGTTTCTGTGTAAGAGATTGTTTCAGGGTACTCCCTAAACCCTATATAGCCCATTATAGTAGATTCCCTTTTCTTTTCCATTATCCCCATATAACCCCCGTAGAACCCTCATAGTACCCCAATATAAGCCCGTATACTGACCCTAAACTCATGGTTCGGTGAGAAGGCTTTTCAGAGTCTGCGTTAGTGGGTGTTGCATGTCTATCAGACAGAGCGGTCTTCTTTGCAGTAGTGAAGGAGAAGAAAATAAGGTCTGAACCCTACACCCTATAAACCATATGTCACCATGTTCCGTTAATCCCTTCTAACCTTTAACCCTAAGCCCTTAACCCTATACCCTTAACCCAAGACCCTCAACGTAAGGGTTGACAACTTCGCAAAAACGGAACCTCCAGTTGTCTAGCCCAGCTCCACTATAGGGAATATATGAGCTTTAGTCCAAACTCCTTAGACGGGGTTATGTAGGGTTTAGGGTTTAGGATCTAAACTCCTTCACGGAGGCTATGTAGGGGGAATACATGGAGGACGATGATAGAGGTTAGTCAGGGGGATACTAGGAGTTCAGACTATGGCTCATATAGGTTTTCGGGTTTAGGGTTTCCCAAGCCCTAAACCCCTTGTGGCGATCTCTTGAATAAGGACTCCAGTATTGGGGGTTTATATTGGGGGGATATCAGCAGATGAGCCCGGAAGAAAGAGTCTTTGCAAGATGGCAGGTCTTTGAAGTCCGCGGACTGACAGCAGCATTTGTGTGAATAAGCACTCTGCATGCTAGGCTAAGGCATGTTGCCAGAAGACAAAGAATCTCAACTACTTACCCCAAGACCCATTCCTTCTTGACAGCGCCGATCCCCCGTCCCTGAATCCCAAGTTCGGGAATCCCAGCTTACACTCAAATTCTTATTGATAGCGTCAGTCCCCCTAAACCCCAACATCTGAAATCCAAACTCACATTCAAACTCTGTAACCTCGCTGTGGTGTTGACAGGAGAAAGAGGAGGCAGAGAGGCGCGCCCAGCGTGCCGTTGAGGCGGCTCAGGAGGCGGAGGCGGAGGCGGCAGAGGCGGCGGAGCAAGAAGAGGAGGCCGAAGAGGCCGAAGTTTTGGCTTTTGGGTTGAGGGTTCAGGATTTAGGGTTTGGGGATCTACAGGGTTAAGGGTGTAGGATTTGGGGTTTAGAGTTTAGGGCTTAGAGAAGAAGAGGCCAGAGTTTTTGGGGCAACTAATTCCAGATTTTACCACTGCTACGTTCTGATGTTTCGAAGTCACTGGTAGCAATGTTGCACGTAGCATTGTCATTGTTTTGATCGTTCACAGATGCGCAATGGTATCGTTGCTGCTCCTATGCAAACGAGCATTACATATCATTCCGTACAATGCCATGATTATGGTTGTTTCTGATGATGATGATGATGATGATGATGATAGCACTGATGAGGATGATGGCCATGATTTATGCTGCGCATGGTCTTCAGCATTGCGCAAAGTTGTGCAAAACTAGAGCGCGCCGTCGCCTATCACGGTGCCCTCGCTAAAGAAATGATGGTTTCTCATTTGAGTAGTATTTTATCTGGGGATACTATGGTACCCATTATAGAGTAAGATTCTATCCTCCTTTCGGGCTATGGTATTTTATATAAGGAATATAATCTTACTGGGTTTAACCACCAAAAAAACACTACTCATTTCGTTGGTACTCTTCGGAGAACGCAGTGGAAGGTACGTTATCACAGACGTGACGGTACTCAGGGGAAATGCGTAGAGCCTGAACAGGTTTTTTGTTTGCAAAATCGAAATGCCGCAGAAACTATGCTCGGCGCAAATTCCTTGAATGAGGTGTCATGTAATCATGGAAAAGAACATGGAAACTGCTAGATGCAAATAGGGTATTATTGGGGTTATAGTAGGGGTTTAGGGTTCAGGGTCGGAATATGGATATGAAATCCCTATAACCCTCTACTCAAAAAGGTTGGCCTGGTCGAACTGGCCCAAATATTTTCTTAAACCATCAGATCTCAGGACACCAGTGGGCAATTCTTATATGGTTTAGGTTTTAGGATTGAGGGTTTAGGGTTTAGATTATGGGTTTATGGGTTTAAGGTTTAGGGTTCATGCAGGATACGACTGCAGCGCTTCAATATCTATTCTCGATTGGAGCTGCAACCCGGGGCCTGGACACAAGTGGTACCCTGAACCCTAAACCTCTAAAACTCTAAACCCTAAAGCCCTAGACCCTGAACCCTAAACTCTGAACCTCTAAAACCTACCCTCTAAACCCTAAACCTGTAGACCCTAAACCTCTACACCCTAAAGCCCTAAACCCTAAATCGCGTCAGTCACTGACATTCAGGACCCTTCTCACTGAATCTGATATGTAATTAACACCACCTTAGTAATAGTCTATTCAGGGATACTATGGTACCCATGTTGGGTTTAGGGTTTAGGGAGATGATATCCTCCTTTGGGGTATAGTAGTTATTATCAAGAATACAATCTTACTGGGGTCACAAAGCAGAAAAGCACTACTCATTTGTAAAGCTCTTCAACGCGAGTCCCCGCAGCCCGCGTCTAGGGTTTAGGGTTTAGGGGCTAGTGCAACCGAATGAGGGTCATTGCAACCACAGCAGGAGTTTCCACAGCTAGTGCCTTTTAGAGGACAAGAACGGAGAATGTCACAACCGGTTAATACGTATGATTAATCTCAAATTCTAGGGCACACGCACACATAGCCCTTAGGTACAGTTGTTCCTCATTTGCAGCGGGGCAACAAACAGAAAAGAGCCAGCCATGATATTCAAGTGTAACTACTACCCAGTTTCAGGGAGGCGGTAGTAGGAAACGGACCACATATAGTGCCATGTTGGTTCCTCACTCATCCATTTCATCTTACATTCTGCCTACAACAGCTTGTGCTGGATGACTCAAGTTGTTGCCTACAACAAGTCAATGACCAATCCTATTGGCAAACTAAACGAGATCCAGTGGTAATATCCTGCAACTGTGGCTGCAGTTGTGCCATCCGCCATTTTGGTTGCGCAATCCACTGTAATCGGCTTTCTGAGTTACAGTAAAGTAGTTTCATTTTCTTGCCCATTATCCCTAAAGAACCCTATATAACCCTATATAATCCTATACAATCCTATAGAACCCAATCGTATCCACTGACTTGGCTGTGGCATCAGCCAACGGGTTGTAATTACTGCAGGCAGCTGAGGAAACCCAGCCGAAGGAAGAGGAGGAGGAGGAGGAGGCCAAACCTCTGATCAAGCAATACGCTTAGCAATAGCTGGGTTGCTGATAAGCAACTTAAGTTCACTTATTTACCATAATCAGAGAACATGTAGTAGACATAAGGGTTCCTTGTTATACTAATTTAAGTTCCTGACGACCAAGCACATAGCGAGTAATTAGTGCAGAATTCGGTTTAGCGTTTAGGGCTTAAGGTTTGGGGGGGGGGTTTAGGGGTTAGGTTCCCCTCCTATGGGTACTCGAACAAAAGGAAAGCAACTTGAGGTGACCTGCCGCTTAGTGGCTACCGGGACTACGGAGAGCTTTCTCGTGCCAGCTAGGGGTGATACTGGGATATAGTCCCCCTTAAGTAGACAGAATATGGCTTTGGGTATCGGTATAGCAAAATAAGATCCGCATATAGCCCATGTTCTATCTACTTAAGGGGGGCTATATGTAGACGCATTTCCTGGGATCCCTCAAAGCGAGTGCACGTAAGGGGGCTCGACAGCAACGTGTTTGCATCCCGCTGTGGAAGCGTCGGAAGCGGGCTGGGTGTCTTTACCGGAAGTGGCCTGAGATACTTTCTCAATCTTTTCGCAAGGATCCTGAGTGCCCCCCCGCGTAGTGAGCAAGGTGTTGGGTTAGTTTTTACATCATGGTCACGCAGCTAGACCTGAGACCCCAAGCTCTTTGAAGCTTGAGCCCCCGTGTTCGCCATGTTCCTACTGTGGATGATGGAAGGGATTTTTGACAGGTCCTTGCAGACAAAGGTTCAGGTCATTGGGAGAGGCAGAAAGCCTGCAAGCCAGATGAGAGTTCAGCGTCACTTACTGGGGGTTAGTAGGGAATAAATAAAGGAATACAGCTCCTTTATAGCCCTTATAGGACATATACACTTATTCCCCACTAAACCCCAGTCAGGATGGGCAGGAACAGGCCCAGAGGCCTTTCCTTTCAAATAAACCATGAATGTCGTTCCATGATCCAATCCATGCTCCTTTAATACCCATCTCAGAACGCAAGCATTGCTCTGTGAACTCCATGGTGATGCTTATTCCCTATAGTATCCCTATGTAGTCCCTTAGAACCCCATATTACCCCTATATGTAAGTTGACGGAGTGGATTACAGGAGCCAAAGGATGTCAAGTATGAAAAGCGGGAGGATGGAAGCCTTGTTTGGCGTCTTGGCTGGCTTCATACATATCTGGGTTTAAGAGTTTTGCCTGTCTTCATACATCAGGCACCTACCACAAACAAAGCCTTGGTACTTGAGGAAAGCAACAGCAGACAAATGAAGTATTGGAATCTTAGCAGAGCGGCCTTTCGCTGAAGGAACCTTCTTACGTACCTGTGCTGAAGACACGCTCAGACGTATACCTGGCTTTCGCTTTCCAGGAAACACACAAAAGAGTCCAATACCCCAAAAAGGGCATGATATTGAAGCCCGCGAGAAGGAAAGCAAGCAAGACTGAAGGTTCAAATGGAAAGAAATTGTAATGGCAGCTTTGATTCTCAGCAAGTTCAATTGCTTCTTCTCGGGCCTTGTCATGATCGCATGCCCAACAAGCTGGAAAGTCGCGCACGTAAGGGCACATCTGGCACGGAATGTGGCTCACTATTCATGGGTTTTGACATCAGGCACGATCGAGTTTGCAATCCTCATCTGTCGCTTTTTGCGCTAAGATTGAAGACCTTCACATCAGCTATAGTTTAAACTCCTCAAAGGGGGTTATATAGGGGATTGATTATATTGGGGATTATTATAGGGGTTATTAGGGGGGATACCAGGAGTTTAGACAATGGCTCATATCATGTAGGGCTCTGCGAATTTCAACATGCCGGGTCTCAGAACTTAGCTTAATGCACTTTAGTTTGGTACAGAGAGATGGGGGTTTCCCAAAATAAGGGGTACCCTTTTGGGTGGTCCCAATAATAAGGATTGTAGCATTTTGGGGTCTATATTGGGGTCCCCTTACTTTGGGAAACTACCAGATGATGGTTGCCTCATCTTTGCCACAGAGACAGGCGTACGCTGGATAGTTGCCTTGCAAGTTTTGCGAACCAACAGAAATCCCATCATCGGTAGCTCCGCAAGTGTTCTGGTCGCTTCCCCCGAACTCTCAGGCAAGGCATCACTTTTGTCGACGCCTACAAAAAGCCGCGAAAGCCAGAGTCCAGAGCTTACTGGCAGATATGTTAGGTGGACCCCCAACCCAGCAATAGCGACTGTAGGGGATAATAACCCTCGTGTATTCCTACTATACCACTATTACGTGTTGGGGGATCCACCTAGGTGATATGTTACAAACAGTAGACCCCTGATTGATCATAACCCCGGAGGGCAGGGCGACAATCAAACTCCACAAGCCTGGTCCTTAAATACCCTTCCAGGGATATATAAGGGATATATAGGGACATATTGTCGGGATCATATGGTTTAGGGTTTCCCATTATTAGGGGTTATATAGAAAGAGCAGGGGTTCAACAATCAGGGGTCTACAAGAAGGGCCTACGCACTTCTGATGATCTCCTGAACTCGGCATTCTTGGCTAGTTGTCACCAGCATGTAATTTGGATTGTTGTTAAGGAACTTGATTTGAGTTACCATATTGGGGAAACCATACAAATTGCTCTATATATATATATGCACATACACCCCTTCTAGTAACTTCACTTAAGTTCCTTAACAGCAACCCAGTATATAACCCTTCCTATACACCCCTATAACCCCAGTTTCCATTTAACTTTCAATGTTCTTTTCCATCTGATTCTCCATTATTGGGGGTAATACCTGGCTGCAAAAGGAATGATAAGGATGGCAGGCTTGATACGCTGAACTCCCTGCGGTGGCAATAGATAGGGACTGTCAGGGCGCAATTTTCAGGGTTTAGGGTTGTTTAGGGTTTAGGGTTTGCCTGAAGATCTGGAAGCAGTCCCTCCTAAAAGAGTGTTCCTGATAGGTACATTGTAGTTTCCATAATACCCCAATATACCAGAATCCTCATTATGAGGACCCCCAAATAGGTACCCCCGATTCTGGGAAACCCCAAACCCTAAACACCCCTTTAAGGGTACCCCTAACTTTGGGATTTGTCAGAGGAAGCTTGATGATTAGGGAAGGCGAGGCATCAAGAATGCCACGAGTGGAAGGGGCTCTTTGGGATGGCGAAAAGATGCCCTCGTGAAATCATGCTGGTGGTAGTCGGGAATAAGGGGATATAGGGGTGAAATATAGGTTATGCAGGGATAATGGAAAAGAAAATGGCAACTACCACTTAGGGTTCAGGGTATAGGGTTAGTAGGGAATAGGGGAATATATTTTCGGGTTTGGATTGTGTTCCTTGTTGCCTACTAACCACTAGTAAGAAATTGTGCGATCAAAGCTACAACCAACAATGCCATCTGCACTAGAGTCAGAGGCAGGTCCTCGTGAACCGTAACCTCCAACTGTGAAACGCTTACCGTGAACCCAGCAGCGAAACACTGGACCTTAGGTTAGATCCATAAAACCCAAAGCCTTCGAACCTCAAGCCCTTAATCCTGCACCCAAAGCGCCCAAGTGAGCATATTCCTGCAGGTCCAAAGTTCTTGCAGAGCGGCTGAAAGGCTTGGCTGAGGTGAAGACGTGGTACGACACCTGCCTGAACATTGCATGGATTAGGGTTGGAGGGGTTAGGGGTTTGGGTTTAGTGTTTAGGGTTATACGGATTTGGGGGTTTAGGGTTAGTAGGGGTAGGGATTGCCGTTTTTGTTCCCGGCGTGCTTTGGGTGGTTCTAGGGTTGTGTAGCCTTGGAGGTTGTTCTCGGGCTTGCATGCATATGGTCCTGGCATTTTGCTTACGATATTGCTTATGGTTACAAGGGCCACCGCACCCTGCAAGCCCAGGGATCCAAATAGCCCAATGTAGGTCAGAGTTACAGACTTTTGGGCACAAAGTAAGTAACATTCATGTACGTGGATCCCCAGGGTAACTCTTGCAATGAGGAAACCGTCAAGCGCGGATCCAATGTCTTCAAGACGCCGGCAGCGTTTCCTCCGAACTTCTGCTGGGTTGCGGCCGCGCAACTTGGCCAGAGGTTGACTATAGGGCTAAGAAGAATAATCATGATAGCAGTAAGAACAAGAATTAAAGTAGTAATAGCAATAGTAACAATAATAGCAATAATGGTATCATCAATAAGAGTATCATTGCTATAGGGATATTTGGGATGCAATTGCCAAAGGGATCGAGACAGGCTTCAATTAGAAAGCATAAGTAAGAATACAAGCATCCCTATCTGAGTAATGCTACTGTTCGGTCATTGGCACTTTCATCTCTCAATCCAATAACTTTTCAGTTAGCTGAGCAAGAAGCTTTTTTTTGGTGCCTTCTGCTTCTGCGACATAGTTACACCACGCCCATCACGCAGGCAGGTTCTCCCCAAACCAATCAAGATGCCTGCATACAGGTTTTTGTGATTGAGAATCTCATTCTAAAACATCCTCTCATACTTTCCTTGTGACGGCAGGAATTGCTTAAGAGCTGCAAGTTCTTGCGAGCTATAGCCTAAACTCCTGAAAGGGGGGTATATAGGGAACTCTATAGGGGAGCACTATAGGGATTATTAAGGGGGATATTCGGAGCTTAGACTATAGTTCACATAGGGGTATAAGATTTAAACCCTAAACCCTATAACCCTAAACCCTATAACCCTATAGAACCCCAACCCTTCATGTGCGCTGGCTGGTCATGGCTACGGCTTAGCCTAGCAGTGCCGTTATGGCTTTCCAGCTACGGCGAAACAGAATAGGGGATGAGCTATGCAGGAATCTGGGTTGCTGTTAAG
>CAJNIZ010047568.1:20134-35742 GCA_905231905.1 Symbiodinium pilosum | reverse complement strand
TCAGGAAGGGCTTTTCAGCAGTTACTATATGCGTTATAGGGGTATTAACCTACTTACTACATCCACTTGACCCTCCAAGTAGGGTTTAGGTAGGGGTTACATGCCTGTCATTATAGAATGTAGACTGGGAGGCGGTAATATATGGGAGACCCCTATTGCGGGAAATGCGCAGGAGAATTGGTCCGGGGCTTCAGGAGTTTACTGCTGTGCAAGTTGAGGTTTTGTGAGTTAGAGCTGAAGTTAGAGCTGAGGTATTTATGGTGTGAAGGTTTCGGTCTAGATATGGTTGGTAATTAGGCTTGGCATACTAGGACTACTGCTGCTGTGAAGAGGCCTACACTGGTTGCATGTTAAGTTCGGAGGGTGGCACCGTAGCAGCGAAAATAATCACCCCTATTTTTGGCTGTAGATTCACAGGTTTGAGCTCAAGGTTCGACGCTGGCTACCGCCTTGAGCGATTCTTGACAAATTATTGAATTGAAGCCCAGCCCGCATGATGCGTTGGCAAAATTATTGTCCCTTGCTGGGTAATTCCCTTAAATACTTGGGGCCGTATTATACTAGGGCCTAGGGACCCAAAGCAGGGTTTAGGTGGACGACAGACAATTGGAATAGGCAAAGACCGACAGACCAACATCACAGCCAGGTGGCCAGAAAAATTGCCTTTGCAAAGACGTTCAATATGCTGCATACACCCTTTTTCATCTGAGCTCGCACACACCCTAAACCCAAAACACTAACCCGTAAACGGTGCGTCTAGGTTCAGGGTCCTGGGGCCTTCTTAGGGCATGGGATTTCATGGGTTTAGTCTCCGGGCCTGGGTTTTCTGAAGTTCTAAGCTTTCATGTCTGCACAGCAAGGACAGACAGGCACTGTTCTTCTTGTTGGGTGTATTAAAGGGAGCCTGATTTGGGCAAACACCTGTGTTAGAAGTTCTAAAGCGGACATTTTTTGCAAACACCTGTGTTAGAAGTTAAAAAGGCGGATATGACCGCAGCGCACATCGACATGCACAAGCAGTAAGCATGATGAGAAGATTCAAGAAGTGCCTCTGAGGAATGCTGTGCCAGTTGGGGAAGGGACCATATTACATCCTGGCATCCTGGGCCATTCCAGGCTTATCCTTCAACGATTTTAAAGGATGACCCCCCCCATTCCCCACAGTTTCAAATGACATGAGCTGGAAAGTAGAAAGCTAAGCGCGCAATCGCATTACAGATGCAACATACCTGCATACTGTCCATCCATATAGGAAGATCATAAACCCAACTACCTATAATCCGTTCCCTATTATGAAATCTTCACCTGAACATTAACAGTGCACAGTGCAATGGCCTCTTTAATTCATTAGATGGGTTTGGGGACATTCTTTACCTACTGCTGGTAATTTCCTTGAATAGGGGGACCCCAAAATGGACCCTAATATACTGTAATCCTTAGTCGGGGAATCGGGAAACCCCCTAAAAGGATGCCCCAAGATTTTGGGAAACCCCCATTTATCGTCTAGGCAACCCGTTACAAGTGGAAATGCGGGCCCCCGGCTGACTTCCCAGGACCTGAATCCAGCGCAGTATCAAAGTGTTGAAGTTCCCAAAAGCGTTGCGCGTTGTTTTGTTATTGGTCCTTTGGATATCTTGTCCATTTCAGTAACATTTTCCGCTGAGAGAAGGTGACAACACAATCCTGCTTAGAATTTCTATGGTTCCTTCGGGCTGGAGCCTTTAGCAAGATCAATAAATCCCCATAAGCCCGAAGCAAGCTCAATGTTCCATAAGCATGACGCTGGGGGTTCAGGCCTCTCAAGGCCCAGAGAACGGGATACCCGAGGAGAGCCTGGGAACTCTGGCCCGAAGATAAGCCTTAGGGCAGGTTTAGGCTCATATTTAGGATTTAGGGGTTTGGGTTTGGGGTTTATCATTTAGGGCTTCGTGTTTAGGGTTTAGGAGGAAGATAAGCCTGAAATCCCAAATTAAGCCCGTCTGCAACGGGGTCCAAGGCTTCAGCTCACCTGCATCCTCAACCCAGGTTTTTGCGCCCAAAATCACCAGCTACGGCGCAGGGCAAATTCAAAGGCCTCCTGTGAATATCATGTAGAGACACAGCTTGGACGTCTCTACATCCCCAGTTGGGTACAATCTTCTCTCTATTATAGGGGCTGGGTTTTCAAATCTAGCCCTACCTGAAAAAAAGGAGGGCTTAATCTTACTCTATTGCGGCTTGGGGATACCGGGGTTGCTACTATCCCCACAAAAAGCTACTCATGTGGGAGGTCGCCGAAATCACTGCTCCCTAAATTAAGACAAAATGGTGGGAGACTTACTAGAGACCGTATCCCTGTCAGAATCCATATAGAGACCCGTGCTTTTAAGAACTCATGCTACCCCGATTTGAACAACCTTCAGAACTACGGTATCTTCTGCGAAAGGCTCCCCAAAGCTTTGTGGAGCCCGATCTCGACATACCGAAACTCTTTGGCTGTCCAGAGGGTAGTGCTTTATGAGGCAGTTCGGCTGTGATTAGACATAGACCAGGCCAACAACCAAGCCAAAGCACAGAACTGAAAAACTGCAGCGAGACAGGGTCTATTCGACAGTCTGAACATGGATAGCATCAAGCCAAATATACACTACATTCCTCGAATAAGGCCAACAATGGCGATTCTCGTGGCAAAAGATGCTTTTTATGGACGCCTCAGCGTATCCCCTATCAGCATGACACCTTAGTATCCGTCTATCTATCGCGAAAGGGCCCGTGAAGGTATTATAATTTGAACCATGCCCTTATTTTGGGTTGCAGTTAAGGAAATTTAGCTAAGTTATTATAACAAGGAACCCCACTCTTTACTATATGCCATAATATGGCAACCGCAAACCCTAAACCCTATATACCCATAATATGCTAACCCCAAGACCTAAACCCTATATACCCATAATATGGTAACCCCAACTACCCTAAAGCCCATATACCCATAATATGGTAACCCCAAACCCTGAACCCTATATACCCACAATGCGGCAACTTTCTTGCAGTTCCTTAACAGCAACCTAAACCCTAAACCCTTTGTTTTGGGGAAGGGTGTGGCCCAACCTGCCACCCCCCTGAACTCTAACCCTGAGTCCCTAAAGGCATGGGTCATAAGCCGAAGTTCCTTTTAAACTGGCTTGCTGTCTAGGGTTTAAGGTTTCGGCTTGAAGGCTTAAAGGCTATCCAGCCTTACGGGTGACCCCAACCCCCCCTCCTGGGTGGCCCAGAAGCCTGAAACCACCCCGCCCCTCTCCCCCCTTCCCCCCCCCCTCCCCGCACCCCCCTCTCTGTTTCCTGCGAACTCCCTCACTAAGCCCAGCCAACTCCTCCATGAATGCTGGAACAGGCATGCAACAAACCCGTCTGAAGTGAGGCTTGCCTCCATTACTCCCTCGACCCTAAACCCCACGTGTCAACTACATGCCATGACCTATTCGTGCTCCAGCCCAGGCGGGTGCGCGATAGTCATATTTAAGTAACCATAACGTGGGTATATGGTCAATCATGGGGTTTCCTTATGCTAGTATCTTAACGGAAGTTCCTCTACAGCAACCCAGGAAAACGTACCTAAGACCTATTGACAAATGATGCGGGACCTGCGCGCCACTTTTGCCGAAGCCTTCTGCTTGTGTGAAGACAGGCGGTAGCTTCCATAAATAGGGAACCCCTATGTATATGGACCGCGACTAAACCCTAAATATAGCATCTTCCTGAGAAAGAATCCAACAAGGTACCCCCAACCCTAAACCCTAAACATGGTATGATATACAAGTTCCCATATGCCTAAGAACGTCAGCGGCTTCTAAAGGGATCCCTATTTTGTGGCAACTTCCAGGTAGCTCCCCAGGCTGAATTTGCCCCTGATCTTGGTTTGGGGCCAAGAGCCAGGGTGTAGGCTTAGGCGTTGAGGGTTTAGGGTTTAGGGGTTTAGGCGTTTAGGGTTTAGGCGTTTAGGATTTAGGGTTTTGGGTTCAGGGACTATAATGTAATTGCGGACCAAAAACTTGGTATTTGTTCAGGCTTCTACATTGCACCCTCCTAAACACTGAACCCCGACCCTTCTGGTCGGCTGGGATGGGGGGAAGGACTATTGCGACCGTGGCAGGAGCCAGTATGGAATTGAAGGGAAGTGTCCCAAGAATTCCCTTCCTGAATCCATACCCCTCGGGCCCTTTCAGTAAGGAATGTACCCTAAAATCATGTAAAGGATCCCCAGATCAGTTATGATACTCCTGTGTTGAATCCAGCCTTACAACCCAAAGCCCTCAACCCTCCACTGCGGATGCCAAACGTTGAAGCCTGCAAATCCATACTCTTGAGCTCTAGATTCGCTATTCTTCCATCGTATCAACGTAACATCACTGTAAAAAACATGTCTGAACCCCTACAGAAGCCTGAATTAATTCCAAATCCTGCAGCACTGTGCATAAACCCTAGGTGCATGAGCCATATACATACAGCGTTCGACGCAGCATGGTGAAACTGTTCTTGGCTCAAACCAAAGAAACCGCAACACGTGTAACCCATGACCTTGCGATCCCTGCGACCGAAGAGCCGAAGCCCCCAGACGAAGTCAACATCAAATCTTAAAGCAGTTAAAAAGATCCAGACCCCTAAAGCTAGGATCCCCCTCGCCCTGCCCCAAACCCCGAATTCCCAGAATCTCTTGCGCAACGCTCTACACCCTAAACGCCCTAAGCCCGGGCTAAGGCCCTCAAGGGAAGGCGCTTTCGTGGCCGGGCAAGGCGCCTTGCGCGCCTCCAGATCTCTTTGGGGACTGGTCCGGTGTGCAGGGTTTAGGGTATAGGTGTATGTATGATACCCAGCAGGAGGATACATAGGACGACCTTTAAGTACACCCTTTCCTGGTATGTTTACTTGGAGGGTCAGAGGGACTTAGAAAACAGATTTTGAGAATAATTCGGGTTTACTATATGAGTTAGATGGGTTATTAACCTACTTACTGGCAAGTCCCCATACCCTCCAAGGAAGGTTCAGGGTTTAGGGGCTCTAACACTTTGATGGGGGTCTAAGAAACATCTGGACCCATTGGAACTCACCTTCTTAGAGTCACGTCCTCAATTGTGGTATATATGCCTAATAATACTGTTGATACTAAAAATCCTGCATGACCTTACTATACTATAATACCATTTTATCCCAGGGATAAGGTACTTCGGGCCATGCAGGATTTTTAGTATCCACCGTAGGAGGGTTCCGTGGGGTCTAGAGTCTAGGGCCTAGGAGTTCCTGGTTCGGTTTCTAGGGCTTTAGGATGTCCCAACAGCTTTAGGGTTTGGGAGTTTTAGTTTAAGTTCAGGGTTACATACACGTGTAGGAAGGACTTTCCTGATCCGTCCCAGCCGCGCTCAGGCCTGTAAGAGGTGTAAAGAAAGATGTGCAAGTCCACAATTTGAGACTTTGAACAAAGATTCCCTCGGATGACTTCCATCATGTCGATGCCCATTCACAAACACTCACCCCCACCTTCAGAGCTATGGGCACCCCAAACCCTGGCCCCAACCAACGAACAATCTTTTCGCAGTAGAAACTCTAGCGGCCATGCGATGATGCACCAGAGGTTTAGGGCTTAGGATTTAGGGTTCAGGGGTGTAGGGTTTAGGGGTTTAGGGTTTTGGGTTTAGGGTTTGCCTTTCTATAGCCATGGAATTCAAACACTGGATCCTGTCTACGTGGGAAACACAGACGGCTGAATTTCTTGAAGTTAAGCGAGATGACTTCAGCCTTCCAACACATGGCCATGGGGTAAGAAGAAGGTCCGCCTGAACCCTAAACCTTAAACTGGGTTGCTGTTAAAGAATTAGGTTACCAGAACCTGGACAATATAGTAAGTAATGCGGTCCCACCAAAACACAAACGTGATTTAAATTCCTTTCCAGCAACCTAGTAAACCCTACCATACCCTATAACCCAGACCCATGATTAATGAACCCCCTCCCCTTAATAGGGGTTATAATAAGGATCCTAATATTCAGGTCCTTAAAGGGAAGGGGTTTATTAATCATGGGTATACACTACCCTAAACCCTAAACCCTAAACCATATATAATGGGACCTTAGTATAATCCTGATTATCCCTTATAGCCACTATTACAGGGTGGGGGGTCCTCCTAACCTATAGCCTATACCTACCCTAAACCCTAAACCCTACACCCTAAACCCTAAACCCTAAACCCTTAAAAGGAAGGGGTTTGTTAATCATGGGTCTACATTACCCTAAACCCGATACCCTAAACCCTACCATGCCCCCCAAATACGTGGTTGGGCTCTGCCCCGGAAGACTTTCATGGCCCAATAGCCCTTAGCTAGGGAATAAACCTTACTTGGAGGGTCAGGGAGACTTAATAAGTAGGTTTAGGGCTTAGGGTTTGGGGCTTAGGGTTTAGGGCTTAGGGTTTAGGGTTTAGGGCTTAGGGTTTAGGGTTAGGGGGACTTAATAAGTAGGTGAATAATGGGGATAAGTAGGGTTACCATATGCGTTATAGCTATATTAACCTACTTACTACGCGCCCCTGGCCCTTCAAGTAGGGAATATACCTTACATGATGCTAGAAACCAGTACCTGACATAAGATACCTTGCATAACGCGGTTTGAGGCTTATGGTTTTAATAAATCCTAACAAAACATGACTTAAGGTTTTCTTAGTCAAGGGTTACTTGAATCGAACTCCCGGGGAAGGATCCCCGCCTTTTCACTAGCCGCCAGCAAATCGCGGCGGCCGTCGCCAGAGAGCATGCAAGAAGCACCAGACGCGTCGAGACCCTGGCAGTGTCAGCGATCTACCTAGACCCTCCAAGGTAGTTCCTTTTTGGGTTTGGTATGGTTTTGGGGTTAGGATTCTTATTAGGGCTACCAAAAAGGTACTACATTGGAGGGCCTAGGTAGGGACTGACCCGGGTTGCTGTTAAGGAACTTGAATTAAATTACCATCAGAAAGGTAATGGTTTAAGGGTTTAGGGTTTAGGGCTTAGTTTAGGGTTTAGGGTTGCCATTAATTGTTGCCCCATTATCACAACTTAGCTTAAGTTACCCAACAGCAACCCAGTACGGGGAATCTACATGAGCTGCTCCAAGCGGAGTGCCCTGATGAAAGCTACAAAACGATGTTCGCAGGGACTGGAAATTTGGCTGGGCTTGAGTCTAAACTCCAAGTATCCCTCGTAATAAGCCCAATAATACTCCCCTATATATATTCCCCTACATAACCCCCTGAAGCAATTCAGACTCTAGCTCATATGGCCCCCCTTCAGGATTACGTGGGGTTACATCGTCACGACTAGGATTGGTTTGGGGGCCCTATACAGACGAAATTTTCATGGCTTTATAAGCATTACAAAGGGGGTAAGGGTAATACACTTGAAAAACCTGTTCAAACCTACCCCTGACAAATGACAGGAATCTTTACCAAGCTTGGAGGGTCGGGGGGACTCGGTAAGTAGGTTAATAACCCCTATAACCCATATAGTTATCCTAACGATCCCCATTATTAAGCTACTTACTAAATCCCGCTGACCCTCCAAGTACCGCGGAGATTGTTACAACTATCAGCAAGGTTTTCGGCACCAAAATAAACGGGGATTATGGGAACTAAATTAGGAATATACAAGGACCCTTACGCACTCCCCATAATCCCTTATAGTCACTGTGCTGGGTGGGGGGTCCATGTAAGGCAGATTGAATGCCTACCGGGCATACCGGTGAATACAAGCAACTAATTAATACCAGTTGAGTCTACTTTAAGATGGTTCATGGTAACCCCAAGCCGCAAAATTGGGACCCCATAACTATCGCATGACTATAACCCAGACTATAACAGCATCCTAATTTGATGGGGCGGGGTTACCAAAACCCTTAGTTAGACTTGGTCTGAAGACCTTGCAATGATGTGTGTCATCGGACTATTCGAACTATTTCTCTTGTTCCAACGGCACAGGGAACCTTTCAAGTGTGGAGACACGAAGAGACTAGTTCTCTTCTCAAAAGTTGCGAAGACTGTTGTTGCACTGGAAGATTCCCCTGCACATCAGCAAGTTCAGTGGACCACCGGTTTGGCTTCAGGAGGGCCCGGGACGCCGTGCTCAAACAGCGGCCTCTCCCTCAGGAACATTATGCTCAGCTCCCTGAGCCTCCTCCTTGGGCTTACCAGGCTCGGCCATAGCCATCTCGTCCTCCTCCATCATCGGCTGGATATCTTTCTCCGACCCCAATGGCAGGTATGAGTCATCGAAGTCCTTCAATCTGTGCTGGCGGTACAGAGCCAACAGGAAGGAGTCCACGAGGGGCAGACTGACGTTGCGGTTTTTCCACAGTGCCTGGACAGCGTCGAGGTCCACGCTTACCGGCTGACATGGACATGTGAGATCATAACCACCTCCTTGTAGTATTCAAAACGCCCCCATCCGCAACAATCAGGCGGTGTTCCAATTCAAATGTATTGCAAAATTTTGGGAATGTCGACTATTCTTATAGGGGGCTTAACATTGCGGGAGGGGCTCGGTTGAAGTAGCACCTTGCCCGTGGAAGCTGAACCTGCCCTGGAACCAGCCCGGAAGTTAGGGTCTGTACAGTATAGGGTTCAGGGTTTAGGGTTTAAGGTCCCCTGGAGATAACAGGAGGGTCCGCTGAATCCCTGTTTTCCCCGGGCTTTCCCGAAGAAGGCATGCTCTGAAACATTTCGCATGTAAGAGCGCGCTTAAGCCAGGCAGCCCCATATAGGCATTAATCTCCCCAAAAGCGCGCCTAATTTTCAAGAACCTAAACACTAGAATCACTAGAAATCTCTATACATCCCTACATAGTACTACAAACCCTCTAGAGACAACTTTCAAGGAATACCCCAAGTTTGGAGATCCCACATAAAGCCTGCCAAGGCCTCCGCGCACCGCGGCCAGAGCGTCCTGGAGACGGCGAACGCCCGCCTAACGTCAAAGCTCGGTTTAGCGTTTAGGGTTGGGGGGTCATGGACTGTACAGGATTTTAGACGATTTAATTTGGGATATTAAGCCCCTATGATGGAGAATCAAATGGACACGGAACATGAAGGAGACCTGGATGAGATAAGGCGTTGCGTTTCAAATGGGCGCGGAGGCGGTAGGTGTATTACGAAACACTTGCGCTATCTGTAGCAGCAGCTAGAGGGAGACAACGGTTACTTGAGCGTTTTCCAACCTAACGTCAGGGGGTCGAAGTATACAGACTTCAGGGTTTGGGCCGCAGTTGAGTATACCACGGATTTCATTCTAAATTCTCTAGACTTGGCAAAATGCGAAATTACTTGAGTCTCTTTGAACATCATGGGCCGCTTCTTGGCGAGCTACTGTTCTAGGGTTTAGGTTTTGGGGTTTGGGGTTTAGGTTGGATACTGCCCCCACTCAGTAACAATTGGATAAAAATTATACAATGGTTATATATAGCCCTTAATAGGACCCCGAATATAGACTGTTACTGGGTGGGGGCAATACCCAAGGTTTAGGGTTTGTAGGTATTCTACTCCAAGGAATAGTGAAGCTTTGGGACTTGTCTTGTCCAAAACTCTAAAACTGATGCCGTGCAAGTGCCAGCAGCGAACTTGCTGCAGCTCCTAAACCCTAAACCTCAACCCTAAACCCTACGCCCTAAACCCCAAGCCCTAAACCTCAACCCTAAACCCTAAACGCTGAACCCCAAACCCTAAACCTGTAACCTCAACTCTAAACCCTTTGAAAAGGGCTGGCTGAGGTCTAGACAGCCATGGAGAAAACCCAAAGGCTGTTGTGAGCAGCATATATTCCGATAGAAATAACAGAAGAAACATCTATGATTAGGTGAGGTGGGGAGGGTTTGTTCTGTAGCTACACCCTTAACTCTCAAAAATGAAAAGTAGATTCCAAGTTCGTTTCCATTCACCCCTACATGCACCTAGGAACTCCAAACCTTAAATCCTAAACCCTACATCCTACTTGATTCCCGATATCCTAAACCCCCATGTATGCCCAAGAGACCCTACAGAGGAAGGTGATGAATATAACCCTCTAAACGGGACGGAAATTCCCTCTAACCCCCCTTGAAAGGACCTATTAGCCCTGTAACCCCCTTCAGGTGAAAAAATCCTACAGCCCATCCTCATCTTTTTGGGGGACCCCTAAAGGGACCTAATATCCCTATAACCCTCTAAAAGGGACTTCAGATCCCTATAAACTACCCCCGTTGAAAGGACCTAATATCCCTGACCCCCTTCAAGAGAGGTGAGTGCTTTACCCTAAACCCTACATCCTAAACCGCACATACTTATCCCCCATCTAACCCTCCTTTAGGAGACTCTAAGGAGAGGGTGATTCCTTAACTTGAAAGCAAGGCACCGCCACCACTGCCACCCGAGCCGCCAGAACCTGGCTACTACAAGGGCCTAAATAATTACCAATATAATTTTGAAGTCCATTCGAGGTACCCCATTGTTGAGGGTTTCGGGCATAGACCATAATTATAAAAGGGATATTGAATCATAATCTTGGTAATCATTTAGGCCCCCATATTATCAGTGAGTTCAGGGTTTAAGGTTGCTTGCTTAATGTGGAGGGTTTAGGGCTAGAGGTTTAGGGTTGAGGGTGAAGGGTTTAGGGTTTAAGGTTAAGGGTTTAAGGTGGAGGGTTCAGGGTTTAAGGCTTGGGGGTTAGGATTCCAGGTTTAGGGACCCTCAACTCTAAACCCTAGACCCTAAAACCTAAACCCTAAACCATACGAGGACTTAGGATTTTAAGAGTTAGGGTTGAGCCCGTAGGGTTTACGGATTGGGTAGCCTCCAGCCCCAAACCGCAATACACCTCATTCCAATGACACATGAGAGTTACATGGTCCTGATATGGTAGAGCTGGGGGCTGGGGTTTAGGGTTTAGGGTTTAGGGATTAGGGTTTAGGGATTAGGGTTTAGGGTTTAGGGTTACCAAATCTTAGTGGGATTGGCTGGCATGATGTAATCACGGGACTCCAGTAGACCAGACTTCAGGAATATGTAAAGGTTCTACTTGGAGGGTCCGGGGGACTTAGTAAGTAGGTCCATCACGTGGATTTTTCGAGTTGCTAAATGGGCTATAGGGGTTACTAACCTACTTACTAAATCCCGCTGACCGCCCAAGCAAGGCAGATATCGGTCATAGGGCTAGGCCCGAAACCCTAAATCCCAAACCCTAAAACCTAAACCCTAGACCCTAATACCTAAACCCCTAATCCCTAAACCCCTAAATTCTAAACCCTAAATTTTAAAAAAGCTAGAGACCCTCAACCCTAACGCCTCCACGTGCGCCGGAGCCGCCTCCGCCAAAGGTTTCCATGAGCGAGTTGGCCTCAACCAGGGGTTTACTGCGTTGCTGTGAAGGAACTATACTTTCCGTTACCATATTCCTGGGTATATACAAGTAAATCATGGGGTTTCCTCGTGATAGTAATTCAAAAGAATCCTTAACAGCAACCCGGCTTAAAGCTCTCTAGGGTTGAAGGCTTAGGGTTTAGGGCTCCGGGTTCGAAAACATGGTCTCTTGTAGTGTAGAAGTAGGGGGCCTCTCTAGACCCCAATATACTATAATTTAGGTGGACGCTCCACCCAGTAATAGTGACTATAAGGGATAATAATGAATATATCAGGTCCTCGTAAGGTCCTACTATACCACTATGACAGGGCGTGAGGTCCAGCTAAACGATAATCCTTACTGCAGGAACCCTCTGAAAGGAAACTGCTGAAATTTTGAATGCTTCCATGCCAAGGATTGTGCTCTTTGGTATGGACTTTTCAAGGTCATGGCTTTGACACATGCCTGCATGGGAGCAAGAGTTTAGGGATCTAGGAGTTTAGGGGTGTAGGGTTGAGGGTGGTAGGGTTTAGGGATGTTTAGGGTATTCTTTCCCACTCTGTAACAGTGATATCATGGGAACATAAGAGGGCCCTAAAATAGTTACCACTTTCCCTTATCGTCACGATTACAGGTTGGGGGTCCACCTAAGCAAGGGTCAAGGGGACTAAGCAGGTATACTTTTAACCCCTCCTAGCCATGTAACAAATCCAGTTTTCCCTATTGCTAAATAAACTACTTACTAAGTCGCCCTGACTCTCCAAGTATTTATGCCTAATTGTTGGGGATCCGGGAAATCTTGCCCCACGTTATATACCCGACTTATACTACAATAACAAAAGCAAAGCGAATACTTGGGGGGTCAAGGGAACTTAGCAAGTAGGTTAATAACCCCTATAAGCTATGCAGTAACCCGAAGTATCCTACTTACTAAGTGCCCCCGACCCTAGCTCCAAACCCGAAGAAGTACAGTGGCTTCCATTTCTTATCCATTATTCCTAATCCCTAAACCCTAAACCCTTAATCCTAAACCCTAAACCCTAAACTCCAACGCTCCAAGTAGGAGACGAGATCTCCTCATGCCACCATACTCGTAGCATCCACGATAGACCATGGCTTGGAGTGTCAGGGGGAGCTTAGTGTTTAGGGTTTAGGGTTTAGGGATGGAAAAGAAAATGGAAAGGGTTTGGGGTTTAGGGATTAGGGTTTAGGAATAATGGAAAAGAGAAATGGACACCTCTGTTTTTTTCGGGGTTCAGGGCTTATGGGGATTTGGCAAGTAGGTTAAGAATCGGAGCAAAAAACGAAAAGAAAAATGGAAACCACTGTATTTTTCAGGGTTTAGGGTTTATGGGGACTTAGTAAGTAGGTTAATAATAGTAGTGATAGTAGGAAACAAGATTGGAAACTACTGTATTATTTAGGGTTTAGGGGATTTAGTAAGTAGGTTAATAATAGGGACAGTTGGGGGTACTATATGGGTTTTAGGGGTTGAACACTTACTTACTAAGTCCCTCCAGGGGTGCGGTACATCCAAGGCAAGGTCTGCCACCCCAACGGCACGTGGTTTAGGGACTAGGGTCTAGGGTCGAGGGGTTTAGGGTTTGGGGGTTAGGGTCTAGGATTCAGGGTTTGAAGGCCTTGGTAACCCCAACCCGTATCGTGGGGACCCTGAAAACTTTTATGATAATCAAACGGGCCCTACTTTGAGAGTTGGGAAAACAAATTCCCCAAATTAGCATTAGGGCCTAAGGCTTCGAGCCCAACAATTGCAGGCACCTTCTCTCCGAAAATGATTAGGGGTATGCATGGACGCCCTGATGGTTTAACTCCGAATGGTTGGCCCCAAAGCCATGCGAGCCATGGGGCACCCGTCTGAAAGAGGTTCATGGCCTCCTGTCATGGGGTTGATACTGAAACTCCAGCATGAGCCTAAGTGCCTTCTATTCAGGGAGTCTGGGTTTAGGGTTTAAGGAATTATGGCTTTCGAGTCCAAATGCCAGGCAGAATTTCAAATAAACTAGCTCGAACGTTCTTGGCGCAAATGAGCTATGGTGATAAACTCCTAGTATCCCCCTTAATAGCATCTCTAATACTCCCCTACACAACCCCCTCTAAGGAGTTTAGACTATAGCTCACATGAGGCTCTCTGGCGCGACAGGTTTAAGCATAATTTTGGTCATTCTGGTCCTGTTTTGAAGCTGCTTACGGTGCCTGCCATGCTGGAGACAAAAACCAGTGGGGGATCCCTTTAAAGGGATTCTAGGGGGATATTTATAAGAGTTCTATGGGGATATATTCCCTTTGAAGGGATTCTAGGGGGAATATATATGGGTTCTATGGGGGTATATTCCCTTTAAAGGGGTTCTAGGGGGAATATGTAAGGGTTCTATGGGGACATATTCCCTTTAAAGGGGTTCTAGGGGGATATGTAAGGGTTCTATGGGATATATAAGGTTTCCCAAAATTAGGGGTGCCTTTTTGGGGTCCCCAGAATCAGCAGAATCGATTTTGCAGGCCTTAGCGACCCGCTCGACAATGCCGGTATACTCCCATCAGGGCAGCATATTTCTCAAACCGGAATACTGCACCGCTCCAATGTGGAAAACCTACCATACTTGGAGGTTCATGGGCAGTGGAATATAGGGCTATCCAATCTCCAAATAAGGCTATATAGGCTATAAGCAATGATAGCTATAGTCATAGCATGTAGAAACTACGCATGAACCTTCAAAACCCCAAGCGCCAGAATCCCTGTAGCTCCTATATCACCTATAGTGGTGCTATAGCCACACACTGACACACGCACACCCTGAACCGACCATAACCGTAAAACCTAAAACCTAAACCCTAAAACCATAACCTCTGAAGCCCTAAGCCGACCTGAACTCCGAACCCCTATACGCTGAACCGCGTGGCCCCGAAGCCTCCACTTCTCGGGTCAGGGGGACGTGGTAAGTAAACTTTTTAGCCTCGGGGTTATATTGGAAACTACTATAGTAAATTGGGGTTATATTGGGGTTATATTGGGATAATGGAAAAGAAAATGGAAACTACTATAGTATATTGGGGTTACTCTATAATAGGCCCTATTCGTAGCCCAACTTATTCCATTATGAACCTACGTACTAAGTCCCGTGACCCACACCCTGAACTGTAAACCCTAAACCCTATGTCTCCGTTTATATCTCTATATGTCTGGATGTATCATCCCTATAACCGCTTTAAGGGGTCCCCTATACTCTACTTACTGAGCCCCCTGACCCATCCAAGCAGAATTTCTACCCTGAAGGCTCTGGGACTCCTTCTGCGCAGCGGACGCCAACTCGGAAGTCCTGAACAGCCGGTGAAGCAAGGGTTTGGCGTTGTAGGGGTTTCAGGCGCTTGGGGAGTTTAGGGTTCAGGGGTTGAGGGGTTAGGGGCTAAGGGTTTCAGATTTTAGGGTTTAGGCCGTTTAGTGGGTTCAGAGGCTACAAGGGCATGTTGTCGCATACATGTGTAGGCTGTAGCCATTTGATAAAGATGGCGTGATCCTTCTTGGGAATCCCAAAGTAAGGGTTGCAACCTTCTGGCGTATGAGGGGGTCCCCCTATTTCTTATGAAAGTGTTGGCGGTCCAAGTGTTTCCCTAGACTGGAATGTACTTGACCCCCAGGCAGCTGCACGTGTGCAGACACAAGCAACTAGCGCAGCACAGGAGAAGACCTAACATCAAGCGTCAAGAGCAGGCACATATCAGATCTTGCAAGCTGCACATAACAGGGCTGCCCTTGACTCTAGGCCAGTTTCTGTACCTGCACCCAAAAATTCAGTAAAATAACGGAGCAACACCCATTATACATAGAAAGGTGTAGAAGGCCATGATTCTGCACATATTTGGGTTAAGGTAAACCTTGCTCGGAGGCTCACGGCTACTTAACACGCAGACATATAAGCCCCAAGAAGCATATAGTAACGTCAGTTATCCCATAATGAAAGTGCTTACGAAATGCCTAGACCCTCCAACCCTAAACCCTCTCTGTCCCTATTTATCCCTATAGCCCCTTTAAAAGGTCCCCTATACTCCCTGTAGCCTACTTACTAAGTCCCCCTAAACCCCCCAAGTGAACCCCAAACCCTAAACCCCAAACCAAAGCAGCTGAGTGCGAAGCTGCTTCAGCAGGCTATCGCGGAGTTCGGCCTGAAACATTCAGGACGTTGGCTTGAAGTTGGGATCTCAGGCTCAGGGGCTTAGGGTTTAGGG
>CAJNIZ010047568.1:0-12941 GCA_905231905.1 Symbiodinium pilosum | reverse complement strand
ACCACTGTGGTGTAATCACCACAATAGGGTTTAGGGTTTAGGGTTTAAAGGACCCAAAAAAATGGAACCCCCCAAAATGACCCGCATTACTACATTGGGGAAACTAGGGGATTATTGGGAGGTTCCATTTTGTTGATCCTTTAGGGGTTCTGTGAGAAGCTGCGAAGATCCTAAACTTACTATGCAGGTTTTAGGGCTGAGGGCTGTAGGGTCTTAGGGTTTGGGTTGTAGGGTTTAGGGTCTTAATCTTTTAGGGTTTTACGGTTTTTGGGTTTTAAGGATTTAGGTTTTTTAGTGTATTAGGGTTTGGGGGTTTGGGTTTTTAGGGTTTTAGGCTTCTGGGGTTCAGGGCTTTAGGGTGTAGGGCTTCGGGTTAAGTGTTTAGGGTCAGCAGGGAATGTGGGAATATATAGGGGTTCTGTACCCTTCTTCCCTACGAAGAACCAGGAAGTAAAGCCAGTAGGAAGGATTACATCGGGATTCCAAGAGAGTGTAAAAGATCTAGGGAATATGTGGGGGATTGTCTTAGGGTTACCTACACCCGAGCTAACATGAAGCCCATGTAGCTTCCTTCAAAAAGACAGCAGTCCTTGTAGGGCCTCTTCTGGGTTTCCATGTTGTGGTTTAGAGTTTAGGGTTTAGGGTTGTGGGTGAGGGCAACAAAGCTTTGGGGTACAGGATTTAAGGATTGGGATTGGCAAGGGGTGGCACAATGAATGGAATAGCACTAGAAAAAGCAACAAGGAGAATATGCAGAGTTTTCGTACTTGACATGGCAAGCTTAGAATGAATCTGAACATGATTGTTTAGCAGGTGCACTTATAACTTTCTGAGCCACCCTGAACATCACACCTTGTACCAACCCACAGAAATCATGGGGATAAACCCTTGATACGTCTTAAGAGCGTAGGTTGCCAGGCAAAGCTAAACTGGCAACACTGACAGTGTCTGCCGGCAACCCGATAATAAAGTCATAGATAATAAGCACGAAAACAAGCCTACGAACAATAACTGTAATCATACACAAACAAGATAACAATAATGATGATATAGTAAAGGTGTAAGAATCTCAGAGCCAGGCTCAGGGTGAGGTTCCAAGGTCATTGCTTTCGCTCCCCCAAACTGGCGTGGAACCCAAAATAGACATGTTTTTTTATGGACAGCGGTCTTTCTATTTCCCTTTGATATTTCTTACGGGGGAGGGTACCCGTTTTTGCCCCAGTCCCCACACAGGTGCTATGGCGAACTGAAGAACAAGCTGAAGATACACCATAAACCCTAAACCCTAAACCCATACCCTAAACCCTAAACCCTAAACCCTAAACCCTAAACCCTATACCCTAAACCCATACCCCAAACCCTATACCCTAAACACATTTCAGGCCCCAGCTTCTCCTTGCGGACCCCAATTCAAGGAATATTCTATTTTGGGGGTTTCCCTAAATTAGGGGTACCTTGTTGGGGGTTCCTATAATAAGGACTATAGTATATTGGGGTCCATAGTCGGGTCCCCTAAGTTTGGAAAACTACCGTTTGGAGCTGGCGCGAGAACGAAGGAGGGGCTTTCATGCGTCATACCGCGCTCTGCAGAACTTCGAGAGCACTCCAAACAAAACGCAGTCCCGTGCCTGAAGACCCTAAAACCCTCTGGGGGAAGCATCTCAGAACCTCAGCTAGGTAGGCATACTGCAAAGCACTCCTGTTATCTACAATGGTAACCATACGAAGGATTTAGGCTATAAACTGGTTTTAACTTGAGTTTTCCCCCTTAACGCTATATATCTCTACAGCCTGTACCCCTGAACCCTAAACCCTTAACCCCTGAACCCCTCAAGCCTTACATTCTAAAAACTAAACCCCTAACCCTCGAAACCCTCTTGTGCTTTCCTACCCAGGTCCTTAGCTGGCGAGATGCTGAAGCTCGCTGCTTGCTAAGGCTTCCTTGGATTCAAGGAAAGAAATCGGGGGCTACAGAGGTCACAACACAGTAGGTTTAGGGTTTAGGGTTTCGACTTCAGGGTTTAGGGTTTAGGTGCTACAATACCCTCCCTGCAATAAAAACCCTACTGATAAATAGTCCTCGAAATATACATGGGTATAGTACATTGAAGGTATTTGTTATTGGGCCTGTGAGGAAAGTATTTAGGGTTCCTGTCGGTCAACAAGGGAAAATGTAGGGGAACTCTTTTCCATAATGGCCATTGTGGAAACGGGAACTTTGATCAGCTACCATGCGAGGTTTTCTCAAGATAGGGGTAACCAAGAACCCTACAAATACACAGGCATGACAAAAAGCTTTTGGGGTCCTCCACGAGCATTGTGTAGAGGCAGTTTAGATAACGAAGAGTACCGCGTGTCGACAAAGGCCCTATGTGAGGCGCAATGTTAGTCGAGAGTCTAGGGTAAGGTACGTCGTAAATCCGAATAAGCTTGAAAGTTTAAAGGCTGGAGACTAGCAGAACCCAGGCAGCGCAGGGCAGGCGTAAAGGCATGTGAGCTATAGTCTAAACTGCTTGAAGGGGATTATATAGGGGATTACATATACGGGACTACTATAGGGTGTATACTAGGAGTTTAGACTTTAGCTCCAAGAGCAGGCTGCAAAGTGCTTAGTAACTATACCGCACATTGCTACTGCACATTCCTTGAAATCTTGAACCGGAACCCATCCCTTAAACCCAACTTGAGTTATCTAGGCCCCTCCTTATATGAGCTATAATCAAAACGCCTAATATCCCCCTTAATAAGCCCTATAGTAGGAAATATGTATATATATATATACTCTCCATATGACCCCCTTTAAGGAGTTCAGATTCTGGCTCATATCAATGCAGCAGAGCTTCGGCGAAAAACTCCTGGACTTCTTCCTCCTCTGACTCTCAGATTCAGATGTCAAAGATGTCTCATTTGCAGTTGCCAGCTAAATTAGCAGCTCAACCCTGAGCCCGGTGCAGCGCCAGCATGTGTGGCTTCCGGTGTAGAGATGGATGGGTGACTTGGGGTTTTAGATCTTGAGGCCCAGGCCGCATTTACTATTGGGGAGCTTCTGCTCGGGTGGTGGAGGATTTCCTCCATCCACAGTATGACTACTGTACTTTTAGAAGGGGGTTTTGTTGGGTTCTTCGTTAGGGCAAGATCGACCCGACTTGCTTGTTGGGAGATGGTGAATGAATCCCTGTAGCGCGGTTTAGGGTTCGAGGTTTAGGGTTTGGTGTCCATTTTCTGTCAATACTTCCCGACTAACCACCAGCAAGGAGAAGGTAACTCAAAACCTTAACGCGTTAGAGAGGTCGATGGTATCTTTGGGGCCTCGAGCCTATCGCTTCGGATTCAGGATACGGAGTTCGGGCTTTGGAACAGGAATATGTATGACCCTAACTATGATATACACGGTACGGGGACTCGCTGAGTAGTAGATGAGAGATTGGTGGGGCTAAAAACCCTCGACGACACAGTGGAACTACATCTGACGGTAGACTTGCTCATTCAACCCCCCAACCCTACACCCCAAATCCTACTTCTTGAGCCCTACTGAATTTCAAACGATATCATGAGCCATCGACACCTAATATCTCCAAACCTCAACCTAGGGCCAGGTCCTTGCCAGAGGCAACTGCAGCCTCCAGCGCGCGCGGAGGAATTTTGCTCTGCACCTTTGCTTTGCCCTATGATGATAAGGACTCCTCCTTACAATTATTGGGGGACTGGAGGGCGGTATTTAAGGGAAAGGGGATAGCTTACGCATGGTTTGTGGGCAATGGAGGAGTGGATCCCTACAGCAATCCCTATACAACGCAGGAGAATAGTCCGTATACACAATAATCTTTCATTCCCTAGATTGGTCACCAGTAAGTTGCTTTCTCTTGCTGTTGGGTGGGCTTCGGGCCTGGGCTGTTGAAGTTCGCATCAGTGTTTAGGATTCGGGGCTTAGGCTGCAAGGGGTTAGGGGCCCTGCTCCCTGTTAGCGTAGGCTTTAGGATTCAGGGCCAGGGCTTTGGGTTTCTGAGCCCAAGGTCCCAGACAGGCCCCTAGGCACTTCAAGAAAATATGACCAATGTGCAAGAGCTTCGGGGATTGTGGTGAAGGACATGTGAAGGTCCACCAGTGGAATTTTGTAGGCATTATGGCGTCAAGTCTCGGTGGGGCACATTGAGAAGTGTCAAGAAGTGTCGGGAAGAGGTATAGTGATCAAAGCGTCTAAAGGCCCCGAGATACACAACATGTGGCTGGTAGGCAAGAACCCAAAACCGTCAACCCCTGAACCCTTAAACCTCAAAACCTCTAAACCCCCAAACACTTAACGCCGAGGTCCAAGTCAACAACTCAGAGTTGAGGGGTGGGGGGGCAAGGTTAGTGATTGCTCGTGGTAGATGCGATAAGTCATTGAGAACACACGTTTAAGCTCTTGTCTGAACTTCTAGTATCCCCGTTAATAACCCATATAAAGCTCCCTTTTAGTCCACCATATAACCCCCTTTAAGGAGTTAAGACTATAGCTCATGTGTTGAAGAAAAATTGGCGATCAACGGCCAAGGTTTCCTCAACGGAGCGCCTGGTGAAGGGTCTTGGGATCCCCTAAGCCCTGCGCCCACACCTGGTTCGGCGAGGTAGGTAAGAAATATCAAGCTACCTTTTGGCAAGTTTCCATCTGAAATCTTGGTGCTGTATATAGGGTTTGGGGTTGGGGATGTGTGATGACATGCCAGTGTATTCCATATTGCTTCCTTGCAAGCTATAAGCAATATCAAGCATACCTTTGCTATACCCGTCTCACCCAAGCGTCCCGGACCAAAATGCGTAATCTCAAAGCCTAGGGGCAAGGTCTCCCAATCCGTCCACAACGGTCTGAATGATGCCCAGGCTCATGTCCTGACTGAGGTTTAAAGTAGATTCCTAGGTCAAAAAGGACCAGGACGAAAAGAGAATTGCGAGAAAACTCAGATGTTTTTGGGAAGGTCTGCCTTAGCTGGGGCCCCCTCAATCGACTTGAACGTTGGTGGGAGAGCCTACTTAAGTTGTGCTGCACAGAAATTTCCTGGGGTTAGTAATAGGGAACGGGGAATATATTACATAGGGATTTTTTTATGGGTCATATGAAATATCCATGCTGGAAAGTCAAAATGATTCTTCAGCAAACGTCAATTCTCCCCATGCCCCCCAAACCCTAAACCCATGCCCCATCATCCTGCGCAAAAATCTACACATGCTACTAGGCTCTACAACCCTGGGCCCTCAATGGCTAGGAGGACCTCGACACATCTATTCCGAAACACTCAGTCTAGTATTCTCAGTACTACTTTGAAAAAATTACTGTAGCCGCACCTGGTCTTGAGTGCTTTCCTACCTGGATCCTGAACTCCGTAAAAAACCCTCTGCCCTAAGCCCTCTAACCTACACTCTGAGCCCTAAGCAGCGGTTTCCACTCTGTTTTCCATCCCTTCATTCCCTGCTAACCGGAAGTAAGCAAATGAACCTGCACCCCAAACCTGGATCCTGAACCCTCTACCCTGAACCCTGAACCTTCTACCCTGTACCCTAGACCTTAAACCCTGCTACATACCCCCACATGTCCATATACATATATATATATGTAAAATATGTATCTTCCTATATACCCCTATGCACCCTTATACCCGTACATCCCTATATACCCTGTACAGGCCCACATCCTCTTGAACTGAAAGGACCCTATATCCAATACCCGACACCCTCCACCCTAGACCCTGATGCCCGAAACCCCCTACCCTAAGCCCTGTGCAACAGGCTTGCATGCGTCGTACCCTAAGGCTTAAACCCTCTACACTCTGTGCCCTTAACCCTAATACCCTCTACCCTAAACCAGACACCCTCTAGCCTAAACGCAAACATCCTGACCCCTCTACCCTAAACCGGAACATCATCTACCCCAAGCCCTACACCCTCTTCCCTAGACCCGAAAGCCCTAAACCGTCTACCCTAAGCCCCCTACCCTACCCTAAAACCCTGTACCCTCTACCCTGTACCCTAAAGCCTAATATCCTCTACCCTCTGCCCTAAACCCTAACACGCTAAGCCCTCTAACCTAAACTCTAATGCACTAAATCCCTACCCTAAACCCTAATACCCCAGTACTCTCTACCCTGAAGCTAAAACCCTCTGCCCTTACACCCTGAACCCCCTACCCTGAACCCTGTGCCCTCTGCCCTGAGCCCTAATATCTTCAACCATTAACCCCAATGATACCCTGTATGCTCTACCCTAAACCTGATACCCTAATACCCTCTACCTAAACCCAAACCCGAATACCCTCTACCCTATCCTTCTTGAGAAACCCTGAGAAACCCTGAGAAACCCTAATTCCTTAAATCTTAACACCTGCTGGATGCCGACCTGTGGGATGAAAGGAAAGTTGACCTGCTCGCTCAGCTGCTTGGACAGCTTTTGGCGGCTCTTCTTGTTTCCTGTTTGAGGGGAGCGAAAAGGGTTCTACAGGGTTCGGGGTTTAGGGCTTCCTTTAGGGGCTACCAGGGTTTATATAAGATAAAAGGCTTTAGGCGGTTCAGGGTTTGTTTTGGTATACAAACTGGTACTAAATTGTTTGGCAGGAAGTTGCGCATGTTTTCTTGCAACAAACGACTTTCTTGCGAAAAGCGACTTCTTGCGAAAAATGACGTTTTGCGAAAAATACTGTTTTACAACCGCTGCCAGAAAAGCACACGTTCTGACAACTTCTTCACGAAAAGCGACTTTAGCGAAAAGCAGTGTTTTCCGAACAGCGACATTTTGCGACAAGCGCCTCGTTGCAAAAAGAAACTTCGTGCAGAACAAGCATGTCTTGCGAAAATCCAAGATTTGCCCGTGATAAGCGGCGTTTGGCGAAAAGCCATAGAAAGCGACTTTGCGAACAGTGACATCTTGCAAAAGCAAGGCTTTGCGAAAAGTGCTGGCCTTTAAACTTGATATGGGTATCATACAAGGTTGTATTGGGCATCAGAAGGACAATATATCAGTTGACCGGATTGTATCAGGATATAGCATAGGGCTTAGGGCGTAGGATGCAGGATTTAGCCTGGGTAAACGCCTGCTTCGCTCACCAAAACATTCCCCACCTCTTTTTTGGGGGGGACCATGGAAAATGAAAGTTTCATTTCTCAACGTCCCCCTTCAATGCTTAACGCAAGGTCCATCCACCAATGGATATCGCCCCAATAATGGAGAATCAAACAGAAAAGAAAATGAAATTGGAAATGGAAATTGGGATTTGACAGGGGCTTACGGAGATTACTTTAAGTTTCCCTAGACCGAGGCGCGCCGCTTTGGGGACTCCCAAAACAAGGACTATAGTTTATTGGGGTCTATATTGGGCTCCCTTACTTATGAAAATTACCACTTCTTTTTGGAGACGACTTTTGGATTGTTCTTGCTACCATTTCTCACCCTTGGCCGCACTGCAGTCACATTAAAATGCGGCGCTCATAACCAGGAGCTGAAAAAGTCTTGGTTGCTTCTTGGAGGGTCAAGGAGACTTAGCAAGTATAATGCTAATATGCCCTACAACCCATATAGTAACCCAGCTAGGCCCATTACTGAACTACTTCCCAAGGCCCCCCTGACCCTCCAAGTGAGGCATCAGGAAATGATCCCCATCCCTACACCGAACAACCCCAGGCCAGAAAATGCACCGTTGGACGAGTGGCGCAATGCCGCGGCAGCCGCCAACATCTCACGACCAGTCGTGTAAGCAAATTTTGCCTGAGACTGAATAGGAGGCCCCATCAGGATTTAAAAAATTACAGGAAGTTCTAAAAAATGATGTTCAGGGAACTTCCAGCTGGCTGCAGAGGTAACCCATCCAGGAGTTTGCCTAAATACTCCCGTAGATAAAGTGTACAGGTCTAGGGTTTGGGTTTTTGGAGTTGAGGCTTAAGCGGTGCCAAAGCAACAATCCCTCGAAACTACGAAAGCGACCCCTATGTCCACCCGTAACAGTCCATTGGTAAGCCTAGTACCGATTGCAATTCATATAAGCCCAAATACCCCTACATACCCAAAATCCCAGTTTCCATTTCATGTTCCATTTCTCTTTTCCATTTGATTCTCCATTATAGTGGTGTCCATCTTTCCATCACCCTAAACCCTGAACCCTAAACCCTAAACCCCGAACCCTAACTTTGTCCCTTGGTACTTCCTCTTCAATCCCGGGGCCGAGCTGACGTATGTCCCCTTCAGCGCGTAGTACAGCAGGTTCTCCTGCTCCTTTCATAGCTACCACGCCAAAGGACACATTAATCATACAGTTTAGGGCTTGAGGCTTAGGATTGGTTCTTTTAGGGTTATTCTACACTGGGGGCTTCGGCCCATTTGATTACTCTTCTGGATTTTAAACGTAGTGTGCACGCGTCAAAATTCTGGGCCTATTTCTGGACCATTGCTGCCACAGTCTACAGCCTACTCTTCCATATTGGAGTGTCCTAGACAGATTTCCAAACAACTTCTCAACAGAGGATTTATCGAGGTTCCCCAGTAACCCCTTGATAATGCGGGTACCCCTTTTCCTCATATTCAGCCCTATAAAGAGAAACCGAAATATCTAAAAAAAGAGGGTAAGGGTACTTCTGGGGTACCTGGTTATACCCTAAGCCCTACACTGTGTGGACTTGCACCCCTGCACCCTAAACTTTTAAAGTTGAATTCCAGTATCTTGCTGGGAGGCTATTGGAGAACGTACACACAAAATGCTCCCTCAGAGAATTGGGGACGCTTTTGATTGCTGGGGGGGATGAGATCTCCGATGCTTTGGATCAGGGTTCAGGGGTTTAGGGTTTCCTCCTTTAAGGCGACCAGCTTCTTTGTGCGTTACCGCAATTCCGTACAACGGCCCTAATATATGCTATATAACTCCTTTGTATGCCCCGTCAGAAAACAGAAACCCGCTTACACTGGCTTGTACTCAGCAGGTAGGTGCTTTAGGAAACACAAGTCAAAGGGGATATTACAATCTGGCTATAACTTCTGTCTTGAGTTTTCTACCTAGGACCTGTACAACAACATCACGGAGGATGGTAATGTCAGGCAAGCAATATGGCAGCCGCAACACAACACTTCTGTAGAAAGGTCGCCGCGTATAGTTTGGAGGAGACGGCCGCGCTGCTCATCAATCAATAGGGAACCAAGGCCAACAACTTTTTTAGAAACATGCGGGCCCAATCCTACAATACATCTGCCAGCTCTTTGAACCCTGTACTTAAACCCCAAACTTTAATCCCGAAACGTACTTGTACCCTGAGCCCCTAGGCCCCCACCAGCCTTCTGAACTATCAAAAAAGCGATGATGCTCTTCACCACCTCCTCCTGCCATGTCTTGAGTGTAGGACCTAAGGTGGTCCACCCACCCATTGGCTGTAGAATAGGTTTAGGGTTTAGGGTTTAGGCCAAAGCAGAGAACCCGATATAATGGCCATTATCCATTGTGGTCACCGTTTCAATTATCATTCTTCTGACTACTACCTATGTGTAGAACCCCTTTGTTTGTTGACCTTTGTTTAGGCTTGCCTGGAAAAGCGGGTCCTGATAACGCGCAAATCCTAAAACAGCCCTACGTACCCTCGTGAGGAATCTGCAAACAGGATACACGCTTTTCTTTGTGTGAAGGATGGGTGAAGATTGTGAATTCTGAAAACAGAGCTTGATGAAACATGTTCGGCTTTTCTGCAATCCCGTCACTTCAGCTGCTGCTCGCAACAACCAAATTTCCGGTCATATGGCTATGTCACCTGGTTCTGGGACCACACACAGAGGCACGTTCTCTTCCGGGCGGAAAGCCTGACAGCATGTTTTCGAACTCTCTCAACCTAAAACCCAGACCCTGGGCACCAACTCGTGAATCAGAAAATAGGATTGGTACGCACCTGATCTCCTCATAATAACAAGGTTAAAAAAATAGCGGTAGCAGCATTAATAACGATAGCAATAATGCTATTTCCTGTCTCATCCAAACGCAGTTTTTGTTTTTTCTTCGGTGTATGGCCTATATATAGTTGTAGAATAGGAAAGCTGCTTTGGTCAACCAAATCCGAGACAACCAAAGCGACCCCCTCCTTCTGCTCCTTTGGCACCAGAGGAATGTCAACCATCGGGGATATCACCTGTCTTTGAGGTTGGCCCCTAAAGCCCATTGAAAAATGTTAGTATATATGGTCGACTATTAAAGCCATTAAGGAAAATATTAAATATCCCAGAGGCCTACCCAGTCTTTGAGGTTCTTTCAGAAGTCAACAGAATTATGAAACACCACAAGCGTCTGCAAAAGGGTCAATTCATAGGGCTCCAGGGTATTAGGGCTTAGTGCGTTTCTTAGTTCTTGTGAAATCCCGTAGAACCCTAGCGTTTCAGAGGTTTAGGAACGAGGGCTTAGCCCGGGCTTGCCGCTTGCGCTGTAGGGGACGCAGATCATTTTGGAACACGGATTGGCGTCAGTTTGGAACACCTGTCTCTTGGTCAACGGAGTCGGCTAGCTGTTCTGGCTAACTTTGAACACAAAACTCATGTTGGGACTGACGTTAAACATCAAGCGCCATTTGGAATGAGCCCTGGTGCAGTTACTATAATATGCTCCAGACTGTTGTCATGAAGCTTCGCAGGGCGCTTCCAAGATTTGCAATGATACAATCCCCAAATCGGGAATACTGCAGGGTTGTTTTGTTTCTTGGGCAATGGTCTCGGATTTTTTGCCTGTGCGTCCCTTGAACTTTCAAATTCATGCTTGGCCTTGTGCCTTGCTACGGAAGACAGCCCATGTTGTCCTTGGATTTCCTGTGGACTCAGTCCCCTGTCAGCCGTGAATCCGTTTACTTGATAACAATTCTTGTAATTCCCCTCCCTGAGCACTGCTGGTTTACAGAAGACGATGTACTGCTGGACAAACGAAGGAGACGTAGACTACCCCAAAACCAACCCTCTTGACTATTTATAGTCCCTCACCGCCTCAAACCCTGCTGTGCAGCCATGTGGGATGGCAAAACTGATTGGAACGAGGCCCGCCTTCATGCTAGCATTCAAAAAGTTGTTCATTCCATACGTTGCTGGAACCATCTTGTCGAAATTCTAGGCACTAGTCTTTACGTTGAGCCCTGCGCCCTCTGAAAAAGTCTTCGCAGAGGCGCATATAACGAAGGCATGCAATTAAATTCAAACTGCCAATCATCTCTCCAGAGTATAACCCCTCCTTGCCCCATTCTCGAAGATCCCCTGCAAGAGCCCACGCCAACCCCATGAGATAAACTTTATCTGGGTTGCTGTTAAGGAACTTAAATTAAGTTACTATATTGGGGAAACCCTATTATTTACTATATATACCCATTATGGTTACTTAATTTATGTTCCTTAACAGCAACCCAGTTTATGGCAGGGTCGGAGCTGAGAGATGACTTTTGATCTGACTATCTTGGCATGGGTGGAGGCGCTGAAATCCTTGATGAGCGCTGAAGACCTGATGACTGCTGCTATTTAGATGTGGTTTCATCTTACCTGACTCTTGGCATGGCTATTGCTGTGGTTCATGTTTAGCCTTTAACAATGAGGCCCCTACGCCCCTCTCTCTCTCTCTCTCTCGGGCCTAAACCTAGAAACCTGCCACTCTACAGCCGAAGTCAGGCCCTCCATGCACCTTCGTCAACTGGCCGCCCAGCTCCTGGGGGCATTTGTGGTTCTACGCGCAAAATTTTGCTAGGTAGAAAACCCAAGTTATAAGTGCTAAACATCCTATGGTCTCATGTAGCAGGATCACTCTTACAAGTAATGCCTAGCTCAGGATTCCAAAAAGACGAACCGAGGGTAAACGGGACTTTGGTAAAGCCCTGGCAAAAGTCAGACAAATGTTATACCCAGACCGTTTGCGCGACCGCAGAGGACCACGAACCCCGTGTTCTGGCAATGCGAGTTCAGGTTTGGGCATTGGGCATTTGCACTGGAAAAGTGGGATGAAGGAATACAGGTTGGGGCCCTTTGTTTGTGTTCGGGGTCTAAGCTGTTGGGTACCTGCAAACCTGTTAACCTGAAAGACCAAGTTGATGAGGCTGAGACGTCTCCATAATGAGCGATGGGTGTGGGCTTAACTGTGGTCCCGCTAGACCTACAAAAAACGTGCTCTTTTGAATCGTTGCTTGGGAGTTTACTACGATGAATATTTCGAGAATACGGCCTAAGCGGAGAGGTGCTGCAGTCTTGCTGATGTTCGTAGATCCTACCTTGCAAGCTCCAAACGTTAGTTTCCATAAATAGAGGGAAGACTACAATATAGACCCCCCATATTTTGATCCTTATTATTACTGGTATCCTTTGTTTTGAGAAACCCCAGACCCCAAAAATGGGCTGAACCTAATTCTTGCCGGGAGTACTCCGCATTTAGGGTTTAGGGAACCCGAAACCGTGTACTCTGCGGGTTTCACCCCATTAAAACAAACCTGGCCAGAGTTTGCCAATTCTCCTCTGCAGGGGCCACCCTAGGAAGAATTGCAAAACGGACCTTTGGGGGCCACATTCAAACTCCAAACAAAGAGGCAAACCTAATCCAAAAGTCCACGAGGGTGTCCCTCACCCGCTTTCCCCCAAAAAAACGCGATCTTGCCACTGGGGATGCGAGCGTTAGTCAATTCTTTCTGGGGTGGTCAACGTGCCGCGAATTCGAGAAGAACCTTTCCTGGGTGCCCATGAGAGTTTACCCTGGGGGCCGCCCTATGAAAGCAGTCACAATGCCAAAGTCTTTTAATTTTCTCCTCCAAGGCCCACCCCATCAAGAATTGGTGGGAGCCTCCCTCATAAGCCACCTCAGAATTTACCCTTATGACAAAATACTCTCGACCCCCAAGTATGGCGAGGGCAAACCCGTAGCTCACCGCCGCTACAGCGAAACCCTGCGAAACCCTACCTACTGCCACTGCGGCGAATCCCTGCCTACCGCCACT
>CAJNIZ010047567.1:13328-35747 GCA_905231905.1 Symbiodinium pilosum | reverse complement strand
GCCTTTCATGGGAGCCTTCGGAAACCATCCAACGCCTCCCAAGGTCAGCGGATTGGGGGTTATGGTAGCAGCCTAGGGTTTTGAGACCCGGACCCATGGGTTTGAGACGCAACAAGAAGTTAAAAACTTGGCTGAGGAAGTCAACCGGTGAGAGTGGCGGGATCCAGGCCCCAGGGGCCTGTGGTCTCCGCCTTCGGCAACCATCCAACACGCCCCCCAAGGTCGGCGGACCTTAAGCTCCGAAGCCTAAACGCTGAACCCTAAACCCCAAAACCCTCACCTACAACTGGCCTTTGGTTAGCTAGGAATGGATCCTTATAGTAGTCCCTATATAACCCACTATAGTAGTGTCCGTTTTCTTTTCCATTCCTTCATTCGAAGCTAACCAAAAGCCAGATAAACCCAAAGCTCTGCAAAGCTTGATGATTCCCCCGCAGCACGCGCCCCGCGCTATTATTTCTATTGTCATCATTATTGTTATTACTATTTTATTATTGTTATTACCCTGCAGGCTCTCTCTGCCGAAGAACTGCTTTCGGAGGCGGGTCTTTGCAGGGCCGGTGTGGTTGAGGGTTCAGGGGGTTGAGGGTTTGGGGGTTTGGGGGTTTAGTTAGGATTTTGGGTTCAGGGTTTAGGGTTTTTGGATTTTAAGATTCAGGGGTTTAGGTTTAAGGCTTCGGAGGGCAGAAGTTCACTCAGCTTCACACCAACTGGTGATGGCTTAAACAGAAAATGGTCCCACAATGGCTTCACTTCATGCTTGGGAATCATCATATTGTAGCGTACCAGTAGATGGGTGTTTTTCCAAATTTGGAGGCTATGCTGGCTTCCTTCAAGCAGGTCATGGGGTTCACTAAGGGCTGTTCATGAAGGGTTAGGGCCTAGGGCTGTAGGGCCAAGGGTTAACCTTAAGCCCTAAGCATCCCTAAACATCCCTACCACTAAACATCTCTAAGCCCTGAACCCTCAACCCCCAAGGGCAGGGGTTTTCTAAAATCTGATACGGGCTTGCAGAGGTTTTCTGTAAGGTTTTTCGCGCCGTTCAGGTGGAGCTCCCGTGTTGTTCCAAGACGAGAAACACCAAACATAAGGTTTAAGGTTTAGGGTATAGGGTTTAGGGAGGGGGTTTGGGTTGCCACAAAAACCCAAAACCGTGAACCCTACACCCTAGACCCTTCCACCATTAAATGACTGTTGCAGAGTCCTTGTTATATGGTTCAGGGTTACCAAAGCCTTCGTATTACACTTGTATTCTTGTACAACTCTGTCTGTTCATATTTACAGTGCCGGAAAACCCAGTGTTCGTTTTCTTTTCCATGTTCTTTCCCATTTTCTGTTCCATTCACTTCTATCCTACACCCTAAAAAACCGCCCCTGAACCCTAACTCCCAACCCCCCAAAAGCCTAGAATCCCAAAACCCAAAACCCCCAAAACCCTAAACCCGCAAATAAACCCTCAACCCACCAAAGCCCTGCTCTAAACCCTACTTCGGAATTCGACAGATGGCCAGGTAGGATCTGCGGTGGACTCGCCGATCTTTAACGAGTTCCACTTGGGGGCCGTCACTTGATTTTGGGGTGCTTTGGGATTTAATGTTTGGGGCCTGGGGATTTAAGGGTTCATGGTTTAGGGATTTAGGGTTTAGGGATTTACGGTTTAGGATTTAGGGTTTATAGGTTTTAGGGTGAGCAAAAGTTGAAGCTTGGAAGCAGCCTATACACATAGAGGTTCTAAGCCGGATCGCTCCGGATATCTTACAGTACAGGGGAGCAACTAGAGCAAGCGCTGTTCTGCCGAAGCGGGGCCGTAAACAATTTTACTGTGGCAGATCCCAAATCCCCAAGTCTACTTAGAGTCTAGAGTAACCTAGATCCCCAAAAAAGCAGGTAAGGATAAGCGCAGTTCCTTCGAATTTCTCCCCAGCCTCAGCCTGTTCCACAACACCTAAACTCGGCACCGTAGCCCCCCACCTAGGTAGGGAAAAAACCAGACTACCAACAGGTAATATCTTCAAGTTGCTCATACCTCCCACTACATGAGCTTTGAGTCATGAATCTCAGTCCCTAAACCCTACCTGGCCCCCTCCACAAAAATCCAAGTTGTCCCTGCCACGCAAGCCTAGGCTCTAACACGCCTCGCGCGCTTCAAGAACCTGGATCCGAGTGGATATGAGGTTTTGGATTAAAGCTTTAGGGTTCAGGCTGTAGGAAGCTTGTCCCATTTGTGGTCCCTTTTTTCTCATAATTGATGATTGGCCTACAAGTGCCCGGGATCTCCAAGTGCTGGTCATGTTGAGTCAGTTGTAGTGCTAACAAGGCCAGTGGTTTAGGGTGTAGTTTTGTTTTTCCTTGCTTGTGTGGCAGTTCAGAATCCTAAAGACGAAGCCTAAGCTACTACAGCCCTAAACCCTAAACCCCAGGGCTCGACCCTTCAGAAGCCAAAATCCTAAAGTCACGTGAACGTTTTCAGAAGTTCACTTGCCGGTGCGCAAGGGAGAGTGGGGAATGTATCCCTTTAGTCAAGTTTAGATAATCACCTAGAACTGTTCGCATATTCATTCCCTCACACCCCCTGAGGCACCTGCGAGCCCTAGGCACTAAGCCTCAGAAAGCAGGGTGGTGTCCATCTGCTCCTCCATTCCTAAACCCTAAGCCCTAAATCCCCTATGGCATTTTGGGTTTAGGGTTCAGGGTTTAGGGTTTAGGGTTTCAACTAATAAGTTCCCTGTAAGACTGGTATTTGTGGAGAACAAAATGGAAAGACTAAATCAACCTGGAGTGGAAACGGAGCTGTATGGGGGTTATCAATGTCGATAGATAGAGATATATCCCGCATAGACAAGCAGATCCGTCTCATATAAGGTTGCAGATGGGCCTCGCTATGTGAACGCGTCCCAATTGGATGCTGAACTGCATGTGAGAAGGGTACGGAATCGAGACTGCACGAAGGCGTTCGGTGATCTCATTCTGAAGGAGGCGGTGCTTTGTCACGCTCAGGCGAAATGGCTTCAACATTTTTTTGTATTGTTAGGATGAGTACTATATACGGTTTATGCAGCTGTACAAGTACCTTGCAGGTCAGAACAATGGAAACTCGCTGTCATATGACGGCCATTGCTGCAGGTAATACCATTTCCACTCTCAACCCAACGGGAGCTCGACATTGGCTGCCAATCCTAGAGGATGTTGCCTACTCTGATGCATTCGAAAGAAAAAAGAAGGATATGAATGCATATTTGGAGAACAGCGATGAATGGCATTACATAAGCATGGATGCCACCATGGAAATTTGCTCTAAATTGAAAGGTCAGGCTCCGTATCGGATGTCCAAGGAGACTCGAGACGCTGCACCTTTCGGTGATGACTTTGCCTGGAGAAGACTTCTCACTGTAAGGGGCAGAACTGGAGCGGTCCTACTACTCTATCCGCTGCAAGATGAATCCTCGCCTCGGATAGTGGAAGCTCTCTCCACCAACTTCACACAAGCACAACTCGCATCTATTGATCATATGGCGTCAGACAGCCCCTCCGAAAAATTATACCGCGAGCTGCGTGCAATATGTCCATCACTGAAATGGTTGATGCTAGACCCGGTTCATCTCGCAATAGTTTACGAATATGGCTTTTGGAATAAGAGAAGCACTGGGTCAAAACAGCTTCGCCGGATTCTCAGCAAGTGCAGTGCAGTGGATCCACATGGTGGAACTAGCTTTATGGGCACTGATTATGATGGCACGCTATCTCGTCCTCTGACACCTGCTGAGCTAGAAGCAAGATCTACGATTCTGGACATGTCCATGCCCGAACATGAGGCGGATGAGATACTCAAAATGTCGCTTTGGACGCTCCTTTCAGTAGCCGAGTTGACTTTATTCAGTGCATGGCTGCTCTATGCAGCAGGCACTCCCAAGAAGTTCGCAGAAAGGCGCCAGGCCCGAACAAGGAAATCTACAAAATATTATGGTCAGCATGCGCTCCCGATCGCCTGGAATGGCTTATGAATAACATCAGAAGTCGACGCACTATGTCGCAGCATTATTTGCAAATGCTTCCCACTGGCACCTCTAGCAATGAGAGCCTCCATGCAGAAATAAACTCGTGGTCCAAAAGCACGAACGCATGGCACAGATCTACACTGGTTTTGAGATTGAGGTAGGATGCCTACATAAAACTTTTACTGCATCATCTGGCAACAAAGTACCCCTTGAGTCATGTTGTTACAGCCCAGATGTTGCTGGGAAGATCCCTCCATCAGTCTATATGGACGGAAGATGAATGGGTAGCCTGGTGTACAGAACAGAAGCAAGCGGGGTGATTCGCAAAGCATTACTTCCACTCACTGCAGCTAGAGATCATGAGCAATCACTTGTAAAGAGCTGGTGTGCCAAGAAGCCTGCTTCTAAAAAGGAAGCAATATCCGGCAAGTTGAAGCACACCACGCCTTTGACTCTTAAACGCAAGCATACTTTGCGTGCTTCCGGTGTGAAATCACATTAAGTGAGTGGACTACGCATGCGCTACACCAAGCTGCAAGAAGTGATGCAACACTATGCAGCTGCACATCTGCGATTGCCTTTCGTGTCTACGTATAACACTGGCACCACCGATAAGCACGACGTGTGCAGGTTGAGCACTCGTACGCGGAACGGCAGGGAGGCCAAGACCTGCTATATGATATGAACAAGTTAAGATACACTTATACTGCATCATATATAATAGTGAACATAATTATACAAAGAAATTACATATGAACGCATGCATGAACTTATTGTAGTTACCACAATGGTATTATAACATGCACACGCATCAATACACAAGCTTGCAAGCGTACATTGTAATTGGCGCACGGAAATTGCAACGTGTATACCTATTAAATATAATGTCATAAGTGTACGAACACAGTAAACTGAAACGCATGTGATGAAGTTATTCCTCCATAATGTGGAAGCGGTATACAGTTATATGATGATGCGATATATTATGCTATGTGTAGAGATGTGTCCTACACTACATTAACAGATGTTGTATGCAGTTTTGGGTTGCGGGTGTGGGGCATTGGGGTGGTTCAGGGTTAAGAGGTGCACGGACATTGAGTCTGGGGTTTAGGGTTTTGGCCTCAGCAATTGAGCCCTAGACCCTGAACTTTGCCTGAACCCTTAAGCATGACTCTGCATGCCGGCTTCTCCACTCAGGGGTGCGGTTGAGAAGCTAAGAGTCCATGAGCCCGGCTTTGGTGATGATTTTTGGGTTCGGATATGCTTTTGACATGTAAAGTTATATAGGTGTTATGTAAAGAAGGGTTTAAGGCACGGACGTGGGACCCCGATAGCGGAAAAACAAATGAGCTATAGTTTAAACTCCTCAAAAGGGGTTAAATAGGGAAAGGGGTTAAATAGGGGATTATATAGGGAACTATTATTGGGGTTATTAAGGGGGATACTGGAAGTTTAGACTATAGTACACATGAAAAATGAACATTGTTAAACAGAAAAGGGTCCACTACTTTGCCGTCACGTGGTTATTAAAGGGTTTATGGTTTAGGGTTTAGCAGTAAGGTTTTTTTGTTAAAGCCGGCCAGCTTGTGCAAGAGATTCGATGAATCTCATTTGTCCTGAGGTGTGTGAGTTTCTCAGAAGTCTGTACAAGCTTATGTCGTTGCCCATATGCTTCCCTGTAACCTATATACATAACTCTAGTTTGATATGGCCCCAGACCATAACCTTTAAGCCCCAAACCTTAAACCCTAGACCCTAGACCTTAAACCTTAAGCCCCAAACCCTAAATCCTGCTCCCACCGGTGGTTTTGTGGTTACATATGATCCCCGCATCACCTTAGTGCACAAAGCACCAGAAACCCCGATTCACAAACCCCAGACCGTCAACTCTAAAGATCCTTAAAACAATCTTAAACCTTAAACCAACCAAAATTCCGAACCCCAAGCCTCATGCAAAGACGCAAGGAACTCGAAAAGCCTCAACCCGCACGACCTCCGGAGCCGGGTGTGGCGGAGGTTAGCCCGATTTAGGGTTCAGGGTTTAGGATTTAGTATTTAAGGTTTAGGGTTGAGGGTTAGGGCTCACAGCTTAGGGTTTAGGGTTCAGGCTTTAGGGTTTAGGGTTCAGGGTGTATGGTTTAGGGTTTAGAATTCAGGGCTCACAGTTTAGGGTTTAGGGTTCAGGGCGTAGGGCTTAGCGTTCAGGGTTTAGATTTAGGGTTCGGGGTGTAGGGTTTTGGTTCAAGGCTCACCCTAAAACCTTACACCAAAACCTTAAAACTAAACACTAAAACCCCCATATGACATGAGTGTTATTGCTGCTGTCATCTGCTGTTGTTGTTATCTCTCTGAAGTTGCGTGAGGTCCAGCAAGTGGTTTATGTGCCGGACATTGTCATTGCAGAAATGCACAGCAAGCCTTCGAACATGCAGTCAGCAATCGCTGCGCTGGCCAAGAAGGTGTGGAAGACTTCGCTGACCAAACTTGTGTGGCAGGTCAAGATGACAGGCAGAGGATGTAACGCCAATCCGCCCAGTTGTGGTGTTTTGTGCCACTTTTGACTTGGAGCCTGATCATTTCGTGGCGGTGGTCTGAATCTGAGTTTTGACAATGCAGCGCAGCAGCAATGATGGCCCCTGTATGCGCAGTAGCCCCACGGATTGGGATAATCTCCAGTGAAAGGACAGTATGGTGAAGGACGTTATGTTCTTCTTTAGCAAAGCCTGGGGCTGATTAGTCAAGGGCGAAGCCCGTGGCTTTCCAACTCTAAGCCCGCAGCCCTAAAGGTTTAGGGTTCAAGAACTCTTTATCCCTACACTCCCAAGCCTTAAACCCTAAATTCAAAAATTAAGGGTGTAGGGTGCCATTAATGGGCGCGAACCTGCTCGGGATAGCAAGGGAAACCATGATGAGCGCTTTGGAGTGGAATTCTGGTATTTGCCTAAACCCTAACCCGTGTTCCCTCCCAACCCTACGATTGTAAGTATCAAAGGGCTATAACTTAGGGTTTAGGGTTCAGGGTTTGGGGTTACCTTACCTAACCCTTAGGTGAGCAGCTTTCAGTACTAGGGATACCTAGCGACCTTTGAGGTGGACATGGGGGTTTCTTTGGCAGTTTAGGGTATTTGTTAATATACAGTCTCTAATAGAAATCCATGTCCATTAGCTACATCAGAAGTACTGACTGTCGTGCAGTGCGTATAGACCTCATATAGTCCCCGTATGACCCCCCAATAAGCTACAGGCGTCCCCATTTGGAGCCTTCCGACAGGCCGCAGATAGTAGGGAATGGCCGCAGATAGAAGGAATGGAGAGATGGTTTTCCTTAAGTAAGAGCTTCAGGCAAGAAGCCCAGAAATTTACACAACATTCCCTGAAACCTAAATCCTGAACTTGAACCCATAACAATTCACTTGGAACTCAAGGGATCTTGTAATTGCCGCTGTCCTTTAAGCATGATTAGGGTTTACGGATTAGGGATACGGGCCTGTGGGGACATCACCGCCACAAGGGAGAATCAATTGGAAAAAGCCTGGAAAATGTCCTAGAATATTACTCTATGTTACGGATTCCGTGTTAGTTGGGTGGACAGTAAACCCTCAACCCCTACCTGCCTGCAAAGGAATGGATGTCAACACAGGCCGCCTGCAAGAACCCGGTAGGTGGAATTATTGGGCTGCAAATCAGCAAATCGAAGGAAGGTGCCATAATTTGAATACATAGTAACTAAGAGGACAGCAACCCAGATTATCACCCACTCCTAGGAAACCCTTAACGTAAAAAAAAACAAACCCTCCGACCCCGAATTCCATGGCCAGAGCCCTGCACCGAAGGCCCTGACTTCCGAACTCTACCGCCTAAAGCCTGAAGCCTAAACCCTAGACACGCGATCCGAAAGCCTACGCCGTGCTGGCCCCTAAAGTTCCCTTATGATCACTTTATATAAATTTTGGGCCCCGAGTGTACCCTTGGGGGCTCCCTTTCTGATAATAGATAGTCATCTAAGCTTTAGTGAGGGTCCTCTATGTGAATCGCTTTGTCATCCCTGGAACCTAATTAGATGCGACCCTCCAAGCCCAAAACCGTTCTGAAAGGTTGGCTGCACAACTGCGGCGGCTTCTCTCTGAGGACAGGTGGCCATTTTTAGCCAAAACGCCTTAAATCCTAAACCCCAAATCCTAAACCCAAAATCCTAAACTTGTCTACTTATCACATAGAAAAGCCCTTTGGAGTGCGCGAAATAAGGCTGACACGTGGGATAAGGTCAGAATGGCCAAGCCTCCTTCTACTGTTGATGGATGAAATCTTGCACCATTTAGAGACCCTAAACTACTGTAATTCCTAGGACTTTAGGGACTTAAGGTGGTGCAAGATTTCTTCCATCAACAGTATGAAGGGCCCTGCCTTATTCCATGAAGGCCACCACTATAACCCAACAACATAACCCTAATATAAGCTCCATATTGTAGTAGTTTCCATTTCATTTTCCATTACCCCAATATAGCCCTAATATAACCCCAATATCTTAGTAGTTTCCGTTTTCTTTTCCATTATCCCAATATAATCCTCATATAACTTCAAAACTATAGAATAGTCGTTTCCGATCTGGTAAATTAGATTGATTTCAGCACTCGTGTTCTGCATTATGGCATGTTTGCGATGCGGCTGACAGGCGTTTGTTTTTGTGGAGTGTGATTGTGATTGTGATCCGAGTGGAACATTATCGTTTGGAACCCCAGTTTCCTCTCATCTTTTCTTTGAATATTGATATCGAAACAGAATACTTGATTGTTGGACAAGTCCGGATTTGTTAACTGTTGTCATAATCGTATTTCCAGGCGGGGAGGGGGCACTGGGTTCCTCGCGGCTCGGCTTCATGCATGTGAGTTGTGCGATTGCACTGCAAGGAATACGTGGCCAGATCACACGGTGACACCATTTTCCTCAACAGCGTGCAGAACAGTGAGGAATACTGGCGCCAGCAAGGCTTCCGGGGTCGCGGCTCGATGGTTCTGCCATTAAACGCAGCAGCAGAGGCTGGAGCCAACGCCGCTTGCAAACAGATTAAGCTCGGAGGTGTGTTGGAGTCCAGGCCAAATTGGCCCAAGAACACGACGAGCAAATCCATATATACCCCATAATCCCTATATAATCTCTATATAACCCCTTGATCCCTATAGTTTCCATTTTCTTTTCCATTATCCCTGGGTTTAGGGATCCGTCCAGCCCTCCACAGTGCAGGGCCACTGCCCACCTTGTTACAGTCTTAGACCTCCTTGTTCATATAGTAAGGTTACAACGGGGTTATATTAAGGTTATATTGGGGTTATATGAAGGTTATATTGGGGTGATACCGCGGTTATACTAGGGTTATTGGGGTTATATAGGGAGAATGGAAAAGAACATGGAAACTATAGGGGTTATAGGGTTTATATAGAGATTATATAGGGATTATGGCGTATATATAGGGGTTATATAGGGAGAATGGAAAGAACATGGAGACTACCATTTAGGGTTTAGGGGTTAGGGTTTATAGGGTTAAGGGTTGAGGGTTGCGTGTTGCCGGGGTCTAACCCGCCTTGGTCGAGGCATCACGAATTTGGGAACTTCTTTGTAATGTAGGAAGATTGTCACCACACGAAGGTACAGTAATAGAAACCGTGCATAAGTTTCTTGATGATGTAGGATCCAAGGGGCGGATAGGTATTTATCCGTCACTTGATGAAGCTGCTGAACTAATGAATGCTTGGACTTGAAACCCTAAGCCCCTAAACCCTAAAAACCCTAAACCCTAAACCCTAAACCCAAAGGCCCTAAACCCTAAACCCAACTAAACCCCGCATCCTAAGCCCTATAGGCTTAGACCATAAAATCATCAGCCCTAAGCCCAAACCCTACTAAGCCCAAAGCCCTCAAGTCAAAATAGACTTAGGACCACTTAGATATCCTCATTTTAAGATCTTAAAACCCAAATCAGCCCTAAACCCTAAACGTTAAACCCTAAAGCGTAAACTTTAAACACTGAACCACCAAATCCCAAACTCTAACTAGTTACAGTACTTGGAAGGTCATGGGGACTTACTGAGTAGCTTAATAAGGGGGATAACTACGGTTACTATAGCGGTTATAGGGGTTATTGACCTACTCACTCAGTCCCCCTGACCCTCTAACTAAGTGCAATGAACCCCAAATACTATAATCCTTATTATAGGGACCCCCAAAAAGGGTACCCCTAATTTTGGGAACCCCCTTAAACCATAAACCCTATACCCCTAATTTCGTAACAGTAAGTGCAATGAACCCCAAAAAGTGACCTGAGTAGTATTTAATTTGGGGACACTATGGTACCCAATATAGACCAAGATTGTCCTCCTTTTGGGTATAGTGTTTTATATAACGAATATAATCTTACTAGGTTGAAACCCTAAACCCGAAACCCTTAAACCTAAGCCCTAAACCCTAAACCCCTAAAGCCATTATCTTACTAGGTTCAACCACCCAAAAACGCTATTCACCTGGAGGACAGGCTGAAACCTCGTCAGCTCTCGAACTGCCTTTGGGCCTGAGCCCTAAGCCCCTTAAGGGCATACAGGGGATATCAGCTGTAGATTAATGATGAAGCGTTTAGGGTTTATAGGGTTTAGGGTTCAGGGATTAGGGTTTGAGGGTTTAGGGTTTGAGGGTTTAGGGTTTGAGGGTTTAGGGATTAGGGTTTAGGGTGTAGGGTAGGGATAGGATGGGTGTGGGGTATAGGGGATACTAAAAATCCTGCAGGAGCTTTGTATACTTTAGTGTCATACGTCCCAAGGTATCAGGTACTTTGGGTCACGGGGTCGTGCGGGATATTTAGGTATGGGATGCGCTTAGGGGCTGTCTCTGGGACCCTCGGCCTTTTGCCAATGCTTAGGGCTTGAGGTTTTAGAGGTTTGGGGTTAAGGGATTGTTTAGTTTAGAGTGTAGGGTTCAAACTTTAAGCCCCAAACCTTCAATCCCAGACCCTAAGCCTTGAATGAGTAGACCTTCTCGACTTTAAGGGTCCAAGTGGGATTTTCAGAATTAATGAGGGGTCTCATGTTGGTTTAGGATTTAGGGTTTGAGGGTTTAGACTTTCAGGTTTGTTGAAGGGAATACTAACCCTAAACCCTAAACCCAAAACACTAAACCACATTTAAGCCCTTGGGACCGGCGTTACTCGACGCCTCTTTTAGTGTTCGGTGTGCCGTGTGAGTTTGCTTTAGAGAAGATATATCTTCAGGGTTTGCGTGATACAGGGAAATCCTTACCCTTGTATGCGATACGTTCAGAATTCCAAGCATGTGGTGTTGCGACTTTGCAGTTGGGATAGGGTTTTTTGGGACTTGGAAGGTGTTGTCGTAATTTTAGATGTGCTTTGGTGGAATATTATTCTCGCGATCTAAAGGTAACCAGAAAACGCAAGGACGGACCCGAACACCGAACGACAATTCAAGATGCCAAAGCCTAAGCAAGGGTTAAGGGTTTAGGGTATAGACCCCCAAGGCCCTCAACCTAAATGGTGAACCATAAGCTGACAACCCCAAACTCCCGAACCCAAAGCCCTAAACCTCAAATCCTGAGCCCTAAAACATGTCCTAGATCCTACCCAGACCCTCCTATGTAGTTCCTTTTTGGGTAGTATATTATAATCCCTAAACCCCTAAACCCTAAACTCTAAACTCTAAACTCTAAACTCTAAACTCTAAACCCTAAACCCTAAACTCTAAACCCTAAATCCTAGATCCTAAGTCTTGCAGAGGCCCTGGCCGTGCTCCGCGAAGCGCGCCCAGCCGCCGCGATCTCGATGCTGGGAGCCGTGCCTTCCCTCCTTCAGCGCAACTCGGGCTTTGGGTTCAGGGAGTAGGGTTTAGGGTTAAGGGTTTAGGGTTTAGGGTTAAGGGTTTAGGGTTAAGGGTTTAGGGTTTAGGGTTAAGGGTTCAGGGTTTAGGTTTGCGGGTTTAGGGTTTTGGGTTTTCGTTTTTGGGTATCGGGATCCGAGGTTAGTGTTGAGGGTCTTGGGCACTGCCCACAACCAGTAACAGTCCATAAGTGGCATTTGGGGCTATATCTACTTACATATTTTTGGGTACTGCCCCCATTCAGTAACAGTTGGACCTTACTACCTTACTTATAGTGAAGTTACATATAGCCCTGAATCTTACCCCTGTTATAGGCTGTTGCTGGTTGGGGGCAGTACCAGACATATAGCTTTATCCAAGTGTTACTGAGTGGGCGCAGTAAACCCTTTACCCGTAAACCCTAAACCTCTAAACTGTAAACCCTAACCCCCTAAACCCTGAACCCATATCCCCTAAGCCCTAAACCCAAACCCCCTGAACCCCAAACCCTAAACCATTCACCATTTTAAACCTTTGGGCTGGGCACCTTGATTAGGGTTTTGGGGTTTCAGGGTTCAGGGTGTGGGCTTCAGGGCCTAGATTTCAGGATTTAGGGGCTAGGTACAGGGCTTAGGATTGAGGGTCCAGGGTCCATTTCTCATGTAAAAGAACATTGAGTGATGCTTAGACATGACATGACCTTTCTAGGGTTCAGGGTTTGGGGTGTGCGGGTTTCGCGTTTAAGTTGAGAGTTACCGTTTGTAGGATTCAGGGTAAAGGTTTAGCCTTCTGATGCGGAAGGCTATCAACCATGACCTTAGTAGACTAGACTTCTATAAGCCTCAAGGTCTCGGGGTCATGCAGATGTTTGTAGTATCCACCATCTGCAGTTTCCACAATTGAAGGAGACCCCAAGATAGATTCCCCAATACTCCCTGTTACGAGGATCCCTAGAAACGACCCCTTCATTTGCAACCTGTAAATCCCTATGTATGCCTAAGTACCATTTTATCACCCCTGTATCCCGTTTTACAGGACCCCTAATGTTGTTGGAAATTCCAATATTATTTGCAGGGTCAGGAGGCCTTAGTAGGTTTTGAACCTACTTACCAACCCTCCAAGTAGGACCTCTAAACACTTTAACCGTAAACCCCTTAACCGGGACATCCTCCAAGAATGACTCAGGCATTGGGCATACGGCGGAGCAGATGACAGCCCAGGACCCGGGACCCTAAACCCTAAACCCAACCCCCAAGCCCCAAGCATAATCCCATGAATAACACAGTGAGTCTCCCCTCAACTTACTGGGGCTTAGTCGGGAATAAGTGGATATGTTTGTTATATGAGCTATGGTCTAAACTCCTTAAAGGGGGCTATATAGGGGTTTATATAGAGGATTATTTTAGGGATATTCAGGGGGATGCTAGGAGTTTAGATTATGGCTCATATAGGATTACATAGAGGGGGTTATGTGGGGATGTATAGGATTCGGGGATTTGAAGGGTTCATTAAAGGCACGCCCGTCTTCCTAGGGACATATTATGGGTGAGGGTAGCTATCCCACCTAAGCCCAAGAACCCGACACCCGAAACCCTATGAGGACGTGTCCAACAATTTGTGGGCTCTGGCGCAGCTGCAAGGCTGCCAGGATTCCACCGACCTGATATCCGCAGTCCGGATGGTCGCCAGCCGGCTGCCCAACACTGTGAGGTTCCTGGGATTGCTGTTAAGAAAGTTGAAGTTAAGTTACCATAATATGGGTAGATAGTGAAGAATATAGTAACTTAATATCCTAGTAACTTACTATTATTACTATTTTTATATATTACTATTTATTATTATTATTGTTATTATAGTAACCCAGTTTAAGTTCCAAAAAAGCAACCCCCCCAGGTTTATGAAGGCACAGGAGCTCACCAACAGCCTCTGGGCCTTGGCTCAGCTGAAGGCCGCCGTTCCGGCACCGGCCGAGGCACCGGGGATGGGATCCCTGGCTTCCTCCGTGGCCCTTTGCGCCCCGAAGATGATACCACAAGCTTCAGGGTTGCTGTTAAAGGAAGTCAAATTAAGGGATTATCCCCCTATAATGGAGAATCAAATGGAAAAGAAAATGGAAAATGAAATGGAAGCTGGGGAATATAGGGATTTAAGGAACTTAAATTAAGTTACTATATTGGGGGAACCCTATTAGTTACTATATGTACCCATTATGGTAACTTAATTTAAGTTCCTTAACAGCAACCCAGGCTTTGGCCAACTGCCTCTGGGCCTGTGCTGAGCTGGTGGATGAGGCACCTATTGTTGCGCGGGCAGTCCCTGCCCTGGCGGCCCACGCGGCCACTGCAGCTGCACGGATGAAGCCGCAGGAGCTCAGCAACTGTCTCTGGGCCTCAGCGCAGCTGCAGCAGCATGTGCCGGAGGCTACAGTGCCCGCCCAAGCCTTGGCCACTTGCATGACATATGCTGCTCACAAAATGAAGGAGCAAGAGCTGATCAACAGCCTTTGGGCTGCCACTTGCTTATCACATGCCGTGCCAGAGGTACTTGTGGCTGTGCCGGCCATTGCCCAGCACCTACCAGGAAAGGCCATCGGAATGGTGTCACAGAACAAGGAAGCAACCGGCGATCGCACTTGAATAGCTCGCATACATGCATGAAGGTCTATAGCCCCGCGAGCAGAGTCCCCGTACAAGTTGGTGTCAGCAAGCTGAGATCCGTCAGACGAGAACGTGCAGCAAGCAATGCTTGGGGTGCTGCTTAGGAACTTAAACCATGTTGCCGCAAAAGGGATGAAATGTCATGAATGAGGGTTTTCTCAGTCTGGTCACGTAGTTTAAGTTCCTCAGCAGACGCCCAGATGATCCAGAGTCCAGAGAGCCCGTTGTGAAGATGTTCCGGTTTATGTGTCTGAAAAGAACAACATCATGGGCCAAGAAGGCATGGATGCCTTTGAGCGTCCCGGACCTCAACTTTATGTTGCAAAGAGCCTGCTCCGGGTGGATGAGTTCAGAAGCAGTGACGCTCACCAGAGAGCAATTCGCTCCGACTCCGAAGGGCTATGCAACAAGCCTAGAATCAGATGCCAAAAAAGTGATCATCTGCAAAGACAGGCTTGGAGGTTAGCAGTTTATTTTAGCCATTTTTGTAGCGGGCGGTTGTAAGGTAGAGCTTGTCGGCACCTGCGAGGCTAGGGAGTCGACCTGTTTTTTGGGTCCAGGGCTTTGGGGTCTACTTGGAGGTTCATGAGACTTTGTATCTTCTTCTAGCTGGATTTAGGACCCTTCCTGTATTTGGGGTAGTATATGCAAGCTTGCTTACTGAGCATACGACATAGAAGGAAGGTAACAACCCCAGTACTGGCAGCTATTAAGTGCTATGACATGAACCTCCAGGCAGAGTTAGGGAATGCCTTGTCTTTTTCTGAAGGAGGACGCACTGTAGGTTCTCAGGGTTTGCATATTGGAACGGGTGCGCCTAATGATTGATTGGTAATCTCCAAAGCTGAGACGTCGCACTGGGATCCACTTACGCAGATTGCATCTACGTATAATGGGCTACTACTCTCCCACCACCCCAAGGGTGACCCTCAATTACCACATTTTCCCTGAATGATCTTAAGTAGGTGGTAGCTTTAGGAGGGGTGGTATAGGTGAGGTGGCAGGGGAAGCCATGTATCTAGGATCTAGGATCCTGAACCCTAAACCCTAAGTCTAAGCACTAGACCCCAAGCCCTAAGCCATAAACCCTAAACCCTAAACCCTAAGCCCCCAACCCTAAACCCTTAATCTACAGCCCTAAACTTCTGGGTTGCCTGACCACGGCCTAACCACCCCTCCCAATGCCCAATACTGCCCCCCTCAGGTGCCCCCACTCGTTGCCTTGAGGATAATTACGGTTAGTTAAAGGAGAACCTTGGGGGGTACTAGGGGAAGCCATGATACACCCTAAACCCTACCATCTAGAGTTACCTGGACCCCGAAAGTATGTGAATAGTGGCCTTTGCGGCTGTTAATCTGGGTTTAGGGCTACTGTTTTACATACTTTTGGGGTTTAGGTAAGGTTTATGTTTAAGTGCTTTAACGTCTCTAAGATGTACCGGTACTACCCCCAGACTGGTCGCCGCTTATAACCCCAATCCAGCGCTGTGGTTTGCAAGGAGTTCCCCAAAGGGTCCCCCCAACCTTTTGCCCCCAACCTTGGCGTACTTCCCCAAAGCTACAATACTGGAATCCTTGATATAACTTTGAACCCGAAACACTAAACCCCAAACCTTAAACCCTAAACCCTAAGCCCTAAACCTTAAGCCCTAAATCCTGAGCTTTAAGCCCCAAGCCCTAAACCCCAAACCCCAGCTTTCAGGGTCTGGGTATGGCATCCAAAAGCGCGGCCTGTGTTGGGGCATGTTGGACCCAACGCCATGACCTTATATTCCCGTTAAGTAGATAGAATACGGGTTATATGGGGATCTTATTAAAATACACCCAAAGCCATATTCTATTTACTAAAGGGGGACTATAGCTCTCAAGCTCTTTGTGGCCTGAGCGGGGTTAAGGGTGTGGATGGGTTTATCGGCGGGTTTGGGTCCACAACCAATGGGACGGAACTCCTTGATATCATCTAGGCTTCCTAGCCAGCCTCAAATTTGACTCCTCCTGACACCCCAACCCTCAGCCTCAGCATGCAAACGAATCCTAACAAAAGTTGAAACATTAGCTTCCTTCGGGCTCATGCTAGGAAACCTCTACGGCAAGCCCTGCTTCCCTGCCCTTCCTTGAAGCCTCAACCTTATAAGCCATAAACCCTGAGCTCTCAAGCTCCCCTGGAAGACACGCTTGGAGGTCCCTGAGAGGAAGCCTGCATGTGAAAGCGGAGAGTGGGAGTGCGGCGAAAATTGCAACCCCACAGGTTTTAGGGTTAGGGGTGCCTGTTTAGGGTTTAGGGTTTAGTGTTTCAGGTTAAGGGTGCCTGTCCTCATACTGTTGGGAGCAGTAGCAACAACACTGGCAAAAAGGGTCACGGCAGTATTGGGTGCAAGAACTTCGGGGCAAGTAGTCATTTCAGGTACCGTTGTTTGGTAGCTGCAAAGAAAGTTCAACTGTTTTGCCATGGAAAGGCTGGAGTTTGTACTTGAGGGTTTCCACAAAGTGGGGCTTTTGTTGTGGAGGTCTTCAGAGTACGGATCTTCAGGTTTAGGTGTGTTTCGGGGGTACTTTAAACATTGCAGACTGACATATGTGTTTCAACATGTTTGAGGTCAGCTTCTCCTGTTGGATGAGAGAGATGGGCGACATTTGGCGTGTAGGGTTTGGGCTTGTTCTGGAGACAGCTGAAATCCAACCTTGATAATTGAAGCCAAAGAGCTTCGGCTTCAACCCCTTGTCGCATGGATGAAGCCTGGGGGAATATAGGAATATTGGGGTTATATCCGGATTATGCCAGGATAATGGAACAGAAGCTGGAAACGACTATGATGGGGTTATATAGGGTTTAGGGCTTTAAGACTTTTACTCTGAAGCCTCGTATAAGCTTAAAGCCATAGACTTCAGGCCCCGCATGCTAAACAGCAAGAAGGTCAACGCAGGATCATTGCCTGGTGTTGGGATTATACACCCGGATTCAGGATTTAGGGTATACCGTAAATCCCAAGCCTATACCCAGCCCTTGACGATAGATCGTAAGCCTATTCCTCACCGCCAGGACCTCAAGTGTAAGCCCTACTACTCCCATGGAGCCTTCCTTTCGCGTGTCGCAGTGACGCCAACACTATGAATCTGGTATATTGCCAAGTCCAGGGTGCTTTTTGGAGAGTTGTCTAAGAAAGATAGCTTAACAGGAGTTATTTGGGGTTGTTGCAGGATGGCATGGGTGCTCTCAAGCGGACGGGGTCCCCTCATGTGCCTTCAAAATATGAGGATGCTCCCACATGTGAGAGTTAGTATGCTGAGATCATTGAGGGTGCGTCCTATACACAGCATCACCTTGAAAACCTTCACGATCAGCGTAGCGGCCTAAACGGAAAGGGCCGCCGGCCTGGGGACATGGGATTTGCTGAAAATTATCCTGATAGAGTCAGGCAGGGACCCCAGTAATCCCCTGAAAGCCCCTATGTTTCCTTCAGTGCCCACCAAAACCCCCGCGGGACACCAGATACCCTAGTCCTTAGAAAGGCTGGAAGTTTAGTAGGATATAGTCATGTAGGATTGATAGTCTCAGCCGCAGGGCCCCTAAACCCTAAACTTCCCGGCTTTAAGAACCCCCAACAGGCCCGTCGTATGCCAGCTTGTAGTGCTTCTGGCTCGCCAGCGATTCGTTCTGCCGTTCAGACATGTCTCTCAAGTCTAGGCTTTAAGGATTAGATTTGGGCCGGGTTCAGGGATTAGGGTTCAAGGGTTCAGGGGTTGAAATCGGGATTATGTAGGTGTCAGGAATAGCTGATTGTATTTTCCTGTCCGTATCTTCCAGTAAGCGACAACAAACACCTTTTTTTCGAGCAAGAGATGTTTTCACCGAGAAGGGCCTGGATGAGGCTTGGACCTAAGACACTGTTCTTGAGCTGGCACACTACATGCAAGTCAGCAAAGCCCCCTTCTGGGTGGGGAAGTACCCACTAAACCCCAAACACACACCCCAACAATTCTACAGCCCAACGTCTTTACGTTCAAGCCCGTGTCCTAAGCTGCCTCCCCGACGCCGACTCTGGGAAGCATTGTGCTGCCGATGTCTGGCCGCTTCGCACCGCCCAACCGCGTCACTTGCCTGCGGTGGACGGAGGAAATCTGGCACCAGCTAGGGTCCTCGAAGTGCTGTAACTAACTTGGTCAGAGCTCTGTACCTAGACCCTCCTCCTACCCTCTATTAGGGACTAAATACCTACTATTAGGGACCATATATCCCCAAGTAAGGGTACAAGGAAAGTCCTGGTATATAGGGTGGTGCAAGATATGCTCCATTCACAGTCTTTCCCAAGGGATGGGAGTTTAGGTAGGGCTTAGAGCTTTGTACGCTTCTGCAGTTGGGACTCACTTTGTACCTCAATACGCTATTTGAGCTACAGTCTAACCTCCTTAAAGGGGGGTATATAGGGGATTATATTGGGGAGTATTATAGGGGTTATTAGGGAGGATACCAAGAGTTTAGACTATGGCTCATTCGGCCCGGAAACAGGTTGCGCAATCGCAAGTTGGAAAGACAGGACTCGCTGAGCCGTCTAGGACTTGGGGTTTAGATTAGAAAGCATTTGGGCCATGCGAAAGCATCACTGCATGAGTTTAGGTTGCGATTAAGGACTGGCTTAAACTCAGCAACGTTGGTAACCATCCTTATAAAGCCCTTATATAAGCCGAGCTTCAATTTGATTCTGTTGTTCTTTCCCGATTGATTCTCCATTTGTGCGGGGCATATCTCCTTTCAGTTGTTTAAACTTGAGAGCCTATGCATCGCTAGAGATCCGACTCTGCATTTCTCCAGCTGTTTTTTTTCACATGATTCTCCATGTATGCTGCAATAGTTATCTCAGTTATCACTGTGGAGCCCTGTATAAATGGTTTCCATGTTATGTTCTCATTTCTTGTCCATGTGACTCTCCATTCAGCTTAGACCATGTGATGATCTGGGTTTTTGCGGTATAGGTTTTTCAGGGCTTAACCTTCTAAGCTCAAAGCCCCAACCCTAGGTCATTCCCCCTTACAGTAACTGTTGCCACAATACGACATGAGTTTTAATAGCCCCTGAATAAAGACACCCATAAGCACAGTTACTGTAAGGGGGAATAACCCAACCCCAACCCTCAATCCCTGCGGGGGCCTGGGGTCAGGTTTAAGAGTTAACGGATTGGACCTTAAGCTTCGCTCAGAATGCCCATGAAAGCCCAGCCTAAACCCTAAGCCCTGAACCCTGAAGCCCTAAACCCTAAACCCTCAACCGTTAATCCTACGCCCTAAGCCCCTATGAAGTACGCTTCTTTTCTTCAACCAGCCCTGGACTTTGAGCTTGGAGCCCCCCAACCCTACCCCCGAGGTAGGGCAGGGTTTAGGGTTTAGGGTGCCAAACCTAAGTTGAAACAGGGGAATATCCTTTACCTACAACCCCAATTACCTACAGTTTGATGGGTTCTACCTACTAATTAGAGGGTTATTTCTACTAAGCTGTGGGTAAATGGAGTCACACCTAGTCTCTCATAGCAGGTAGTCTCTCATAGTTGTTACTACATTCTGTGTAGAAATGACCCGCGTTTCGCAATGTACCCACACCTAGAAACCTGCCACCCTAAACCCTGAAGACCAAACCCTATAGTCGCCCTTTAGTAGATAGAATATGAGGTATATGGGATTTTATTACAATACACCCAAGGCCATATTCTATCTACTTAAGGGGTACTATAATCCTAAACCCGAAGGTGAAACCCTCAAGATGAGGTAGTCAATGTAATTACTTAGAGTCTCAAGGGTAAATTTTCCCAGTTCCTTGATGACCAACACTCTTAAACAGTTCCCAGGCAAAATGACGCCCCCCCTTCCCCCTCCCATCCTCCCCACAAAAAAACGAAGTAAGCGTACGCTAACCTCAAACCCTGAGCCCTAAACCCTTAGCCCTAAACCCTAAACCCTAACCCTTAAACCCAAGCCATGCTTCAAGAGGTCAGCCGTAGTGGTTCCGATTTCGATGCAGCTGCAGGCCGTCGACCTCCTGCCAAGAACCCTTCAGGGCTCAGGGTTCGGGTTTCAAGGTCTATGGCTTTAGATTTTATAGGGTTTAGGGTTTAGGGTCTAGGGTCTAGGGTTTAGGACTTGGGGCTTGAAAGCCCTTCTGGTTTGAGTTCAGGCTTTAGGGATTAAGGCCCCGAGGCTTTCCGCAGGCTTCCTGAGAACATATTCTGGTTTGCTTATACATACCATAGTCCTGATAGCCAGCTGAAGCTATCATTTCCACCGCTAAACCCTAATCCCCATGCTTCCAAGAAGGTGGAGTTTCGGGGGCAACCCTAAACCTTAAACCTTCAAGCTAGAAAGCTAGAGAATATATGGGGAACCTAATATAGTCACCATTACCTTTTGTGGTCACTATTAATTAGTGGGTTTGGGGCCCAACCTACAGTATCGGTCTCTGGGTTTCTGCTTCATGGAGCGAAAAAAGATAGAGCCTTTGGGCTTAGCATTTTTGGGGCTCAGGTTTTGAGGCTTCGGGGTTGGATTGGAGGTCTAGTTTGGCGTTTTAGGGTTTAGGGTTTGTAGCTATCTAAACAGCCGTTTTGGTTCAAATGAAGATGTACAAGGAAAAGCTCCTACTAGAGCGTAGTGTAACAGGCTGAATTTCAATGTAGTATGATATGCCTCAAAACCATATTCCAATTATCTAGGCCTCAATCCGCACAATCCCTTTGCAATGCTATGTAAGCTCCCTATATAAAATCAGTTGCCTGTTCATTTTCGATGTCTTGTCTATTTGATTCTAGGGTATACTGCTGGGAACCCCTAAGCGCTAAACAACGCTGTAGGTTCCATTTCATGTTTCATGCCGCCGCATTCAGCCCTGGGAACCCTAAACCCTAAATGATGTATCTTGTTTTCCGATATTCGAGTTCTTCGGGCCCGCGAAACCCGTATATCGCTACATAGTCCCTATACAACTAGGTTATGCCAAATAATCCTTGTACAATCCCTACAGCAGTCTTTTGAAATCCTTATATATCCCTTACGTAATCCCTATGTAGTCCCCATATAAGCCTTATTATGCTATCCCTATGTAATCCCTGTACACGGACCTTATTCTGCGCTCTGGGAACCGAAGCCCTAAGACCTAAACCCTCATCTCCAACCCTCATCTCCAAACCCTAAAGTCGAAACGTTAACCTACACCATGAAACCCAAAACTTGCATCCTAATCCCTGAACCCTACCCTAAACCCCAAATCCTAAACCCCAAATCCTAAACCCCACATCCTAAGCCCTCATCCCTCAACCCGAAACCCCAAACCCCAACCCCCTCCCAGCGGCAGGGCGCGAGGCGCTGGAGGCTCTGGCACCCCGGAGTCCCAGGCGCGAGCAGCTGCTCAAGGCCAGGTTCTGGGTAGGGTTTAGGATTAAGGGTTTAGGTTTTAAGGTTTAGGGTTTAAGGTTTAGGGTTTAAGGTTTGGGTTTTAAGGTTTAGGTTTTAAGGTTTAGGTTTTAAGGTTTAGGGTTTATTATGTAAGGGTTTAGGGCTAGCGTTTTGGGATGTAGGGTGTAGAGCTAGGTTTTTAGGGTTTAGGGTTTAGGGTTAGTTTAGAGTTGAGGGTTTAGGGTTGGAAAGGGATGACAAAGGAATGTATAGGGACACCTAAAGATTATGCACGGGGTATAGAAGGATATTTGGTGGGACGGTTTAGACTTTTTAGGGCTTTCAAGGGGCTAATTAAGGCTTACGGGGTTTAGGGCTTCGGAACCTTGAGTGGTTTAGGGTGTCCGTTTTGGGCCATTAAGCTAATCGAAGTTTAAGATTGGGTAAAATAATTCTGAAGATGGAAAGCTGAGACCCCTAAGTAATTGTAAGTTTGGGTTGTCTATAGGTTTCAGGGTTTAGGGGCTTTAGGGGCTT
>CAJNIZ010047567.1:0-13228 GCA_905231905.1 Symbiodinium pilosum | reverse complement strand
TAGGGTTGTATTGGGGTCATATTGGGATAATGAAAAAGAACATGGAAACTACAATTCAGGGTTTAGGGTTTAGGGTTCTGTAGGGTTAAGGTTTCGGGGTTTGGGAAGGGGGGCTTGTAGATGGTGGTTAGTAAGGGACTGTGGAGGGGACCCTTACAGAAGTCACTACATGATTCTCAAGAAGGATCCTCACACTCCTTTCGTACACTTCCTATCAACCACGCCCACGCGTAAGGTTGAGCATTTGGTGGTTGAAGTTTAGGTTTCGAGGGGTTTTGGGTGCAGGGTTCAGAACGGCTGAGGCTTGCTTCGCTCCACCGGAAGACCCTAACCCCTAAAATCTCACCCCCCGCTTCCCGTATTTGTTTACCCACAGGCTCAGATCTTAGGTTACCCTTGAAATGGTCCGCAATCAGAATGACCCCGTGCTGTCGAGTACTCGTGGCTTTACAATGAACAGTGGGTCACGTCGCAGCACACGTAATACACATTGCCATTTTTCCGTCCCTAGTTCTGTTCGGCCTTAAGGAAGCTGACAAAGAATGGCTCCCAGGCGTCCCTGATGTTGCACACCCCATTCCCATAGCATTGCACTGCCTTTCCTCCATTCTTTTAAAAGTTTCATGGTTGTACGCCTAGGCTTCTACTCCAAGGAACCCTAGAGGACTACATTGGTCTATACAAGGGTTGAAACTTAAACCCTAAACCCTAAACCCACCTGGGGTTATCTTCATATTCGAGGAGCCCTTTGGGGTGCAACCTGAAGGATTTAGGGTTAGGGTTCTGCGCTCCCTGCAACATCTTTCATCTTCCGTACAACCCGTGCACAAACTCCGTGCACAAATTCAGCATCTTAGCCATAGTCTAAACTCTTTAAAGCGGATGGGAGTATTATGGGGGTTAGTATAGGGGATACTAGGAGTTTGGACTATAGCTCATCTGTACAAACAGCTTATCTGACCCAGAAGAGCCAATGCAGATGAGTGGTCTTCGATTGCTTCGGGCCGTTTGAATGGATTCTGAAAAGAGAAACCTTTGGGTTTAATTAAGATTTAGGGTTTTGGGTTTAGGGCTTAGGGTTCCCGAGAGCCCAACTACTTGGAACTCCCTGCAGTCTGATGAAAAACACACTGGATTCTCAATCGAACCCTATCCTAAACCCTAAATTCTGATCTGATTGTTCACAGCCATTGCAAAGCTCGGAACCGCACCTTAACCTCTGACCACGTGTAAGACCCCAAATCCACATCCCCATCCCCAAACTGTAAAGAAGTTGGAATATTCTTCCCCTATAATGGAGAATCAAATGGAAAAGACATGGAAAATGAAATGGAAACTAGGGGAATACAGTCCCCATTAAGTAGATAGACTATAGCATTGGGTATATCATAATAAGATCCCCATACACCCATCTTCTATCTACTTAAGGGGGACTATAAAAATAATTTGGACTCCAGACCTTACGATCCAAATCCTAAAGCCCTGTGGCTGGAATCCTGGACTTAATCCTGAAGCCCTCTAGGGTTTTGGGTTTAGGGTTTATTGACCCTAAGCTTTTAAGCCCCTAAACCAAGAACCCAAAACTAAACCCGGACTCGTACATCATAACGCCAAACGCCCCATCAAACCTACACCCTTTCTCCCTAAACCCGGAGCCCATGAGCCTCAACCCCAAAACCTCATTGAGTAATGGTTATTCCTGCGTCCAGCTCATGAATGCTACATCGTGATACAACCACGGATTTTTGTTGTTGTCTAGTGGGCGTCGATACCAGCACAAAATGCAGTGTTGCTTCATTAGTGGGGCGTTCGACATCTGAATAAACCCTAAGGGTCCAAGGACCCAAATAATAGGGCTTTAGGTCCCAAATACCATTAATACTGTAATATTTGGGCCCTAACTCCCTGTTCTTTGGGTCCTTCGACCCTTGGGGAAACATAGCGACCTAGGATTTAGCGAACACACTCACACAGGGCGAGCGAAGGGAGGAAAGGGTTTAGTGTCTAGGGTTTAATCAACAGGAATTCTGGGAGGGTGTGATACCAAGCTCCTACAGACTGCTCAAGACGTGAATGCTTGAACTTGCGATGCTGAACCTAAGCGCTAAACCCTAAACTCTAAACCCTAAACCTGAAAACCCCTAAAGGCTAAACCTAAAGCCCTAAACCTAAAACCTAAATGCCTAAACCTCAAGCCTAAACCCGAGCCCCTAAACCTAAATCCTACACCCTCAACCTAAATCCCAAACCTTCAAAGCTCAACCCCCCAAAACCTATATACCCTAAATGTACCCTTAAGGGCCCCTAGAATCCCCCTAAAAAGGCCTAAGGGCCCAGATTAGGGGTCCATCGGCCTAAACCCTAAACCCTAAACCCTTCTACCCTTTGACAGGAGCAGCTTCCAGGCTCGGAGCGGCGTTCGGAAGCACAGCTGAACACCTGCCGCTCGAGGGAAAGTTTTGGGTTTACGGATCTATAGGGTTTATAATAGGGGAGAATACCTGGACCCCAAAAGTATGTAAGATAATTGCCTTTATGGCGGTTATTATGGGCTTAGGTTAATATTTTACATACTTTTGGGGTCTAGGTAGGATTTATTGAGGATTCGGGGCTAGGGGTTTGTGGTTTGGGGTTTCGGGTTTGGGGGGTTTGGGGGATTGGGGGATTTTGGGGTTTGGGGTTCAGCATTTAGGGTTCAGGGTTCGGACCTCCGGCGAAGGATATTACCCCAATACTGGTACATCAAATGGAAAACACATTTGAAGGTTAAATGACAAATTTCACCCTAAACCTTTCAAAAGTCAAATACATCATGCGATCATAGGGGCTTTAGGGAATAGGGAGATCATTGGGATGATGGGGGTTCTAGGGTTTCGGGATGTAGGATACAGGGGTTTAAGGGTTTAGGGATTTAGGGTTCGGGGGCTTGAGGGTTTAGAGATTGGGGGTTGCGAGACATGGCAAGCTAAGGTTCGGGGCTTACGGCTTAGGACTTCTGATGTGTAGGGGTCTAAACCCTAAACCCAGGGTGCCTGGATACTTTCATGACCCCGGGATATACGAGAACTAGAGACCCTAAACCTAAGGGGATGTCGGGGACCCTCTTAATCAAGGGGTACATAGGGCTCATCCTGAACCTCTTACCCAGACCCCCAAAGGGATCTAAAAACTGGATCCCGCAGAACCATATGGGAAATGATATAAGGATAATATAGGGGTTATAATGGGTCTATATAGGGGATCTAAATTTTAGATCCTCCCAGGGGTCTGGGTATATACATTGGTTTAGGGTTAAGGGTTGTTATATGGGAGTTATGTGGGGTTAATTGAAGAGAAAATGGAAACAACTACATGTTATTTATGGTTAAGGGTTTACAGTTTAGAGGAAATCCAAGGTACAACAACGTCGTGCCCCGAAGGCCGTATGCCCGAAATTCTGGCCCAACATGGCCCAAAACAACCCCTGTATGAACGAATTTAGTGTCTAGGGTTCCTGAAAAGAACCTTCCACGCAAGAGTAAACCCCTTGGGCCCTTTTCATTTTCGATTTGCTTTTCCTTTGATTCCCAGACCCCCAAAGGGATCTAAAAACTGGATCCCGCAGAACCATATGGGAAATGATATAAGGATTATATAGGGGTTATAATGGGTCTATATAGGGGATCCAAATTTTAGATCCTCCCAGGGGTCTGGGTTCTCAGCTCTTCCAGTCATGAAGGCCCCTCGGCTCCGGACCCCAAATTTCCCAAATATGTCCCCAACCCCTGCACTATATGAGCTATAGTCTAAACTCCTGAAAGTGGGGTTATATAGGGGACTATATAGGGGACTACTATACGCGTGATTAAGGGGGATACTAAGAGTTTAGACTGTAGCTCGTATATTCCTATAGCCTGCCATGTGGGCCGTTTCCCTCCAAGTCTTGGCATTTGCCGTTGCTTGGGTTCCTGCTGCTTTGCACTTTTTTTTGTCCGGGCTTCCTGAGGGTCCCTAGACCCTAAACGACAATGTTTGGCCCTCTAGTGTAATAGTAGGGTTCAGGTTTCAGGGTTTAGGTGGCTTAGGTCATTAGGGTTTTGGGTTTAGGGCTTTAGGGGTTGAGAGTTTACACATCCCTCTTGCGTATGAAAAGGCCTGACTCCTCAGAAGGAATACCCCTGTTCAGTACAGTATTGCACCTCGTTTGCTGTATGGGAGCTCCCGAACAGTGCGGCCCCCAGACAAAAAGAAAAAAATCGGTTTTAATCAATGAGGGGCCCGCAGTACTGAGGGCTTCCAGGGACTGCTGTAAAGGAGATGGTCTGGGTTCTGCTAGGCCCCCAAGACCAAACAAATTTAAACATGGTCTTCCAAACAATGGCCTGAGATGCAAGAAGGGGCTGTCAACATAAATTAGCAAGGTCTCTTCATTGGGGGAGGGGGGTGTTAATCGTATGGGGAGGACTAAAGTAACACTTGAAACGAATTCGAGAAGGCTGCATAGGAATGCAGTAGTATGAGAGCAACCTGCACAGGAAGTTTGAAGGGTTGACCATCGGGGTATGGGTGGCACTTCTAATGAACTTCGTGATGTTCCAAAGAGTGTGCCTACGGCTTTATGTGCTCTTACGGGGCAGGCTTTGAGGCTTATACGCGTATTGATTGTCTAAGTGCTGCTTGCAATTTCGAAGGGGTTTTGCAGGGGATGGAAAATCAGAGCTTCGTGAGGTGTGTTGCTGAAAAGAGTGAAAGGATTACAGGAGGCAGGACATGAGTGGCATATTTACAGGGATATCACGGTCCCCATCACAGGACAGGGAGATTCTGGGATTGTTGCATGGTTTCTCAACGTAGAAATTTGTGTAGGGACTCTGCAGGTATTTGACATGGTTTTTCAGGGGTTGATTGCTCAGCAGGCTTAGCCAGGACCATGGGCTGTTTCCAAGTGATTCTGCCCGATGGACAAACTTGCGATGTTTAATCAGCTTTCCAAGTGCATATGGCTGTCCTCTCTACGGCCTGCGAGCCGCAATGTATGTAGGGTGGAGTGAGAACATGGCATGATGCAGCAGCAGCAGCACAACGGTAGTGACATGACGTTCTCCACATCCACCGTATACCTGCTTGAGGGGGCATTTTGCAGCTGGCATTTGTTTTTTAGGAGCTTGCGCAAGCGCTGTCCACTTGAGTCAAGGCTCAAACTCTGTCCAACATCCCAAGACGAAGACCAGTGACAAAGGGAATATTGCCGCAAGCACAAGCATATTGCCCGTAAGCCATGCAAGCAAAGCCAACTCACATGTTAGATTGTGAGCGTTTTTTCCCTGTGTTATTTTGAAGTCAAAGGACTAAGTGGCTGCAGGTTACAGACACCCCGGGCGCACAGGTTTCAGGGTTCTCGCTTCATTGGTGCAATGTCGAAGTTCCTCCCGTGCTAGGTGCAGCAGTTGCAGGACGGCCACCGTTCCGTTCTTGTTATCCCCGCCCTGCTGGCGTAAATACCAGAACATCCTCTGTACAGAGTCGCCATAAGCTGGGAGTTGGTGTTGGTAAGGCTATTGTAAGCAGATTCCGTCCCGCGAAGGGAGAAACGCGAAGCGTTGCGATTAACCTGTTTCGACTGCCGCAAACCTGAGTGCCTCGCCGATGATCCTAAGAACACATCTTGCAAAAACGTTGCAGTGCAGCCCACATGAATTGTCGCGTGGCACATATCATGAACAGAGTCCCAAAACACCAATTCGCTACAGGGAAACAGCAGCTTTGCGAATGATAAGCCAAATATCATAGATCCCTCAAAGTGCACGAGGATAACCTGCAAGAAGGGCTTCAAAGCCACAAGCCCTTGAATTCTGCGGCTAGGCAGCCGTTTGATTTGAAGTCGCCGTGGTTCAGAATTCAGAAGCACGATATTCCACCTCAAATGTGTTCTCAGATAATTCGTTCCCCTTCGCAAACTCAAGGCGACCTTCTGTTGCGCGCAGCCACTCGCGCAGCAGAAGCGTTGAATGCAGCGGGAAACAGCCTCCAAAAAGAGGCCAGGTTGAATGTCTTGTGTTGGGAGCACTTGAGCGACAGTATGGGAGTTCTGTCGAATACTGTTGGGATTCGAGGAGTTTATATGCCAGAACGCGCAAGAGTTGAGGGTTTTAGTTTTAAGATTTGGGTAAGGGATGTTCAGATTTTCGGTGCATCGTCACTTTGCCATTTTTGCGCTTCGTCTTTTTCACGTGGTGGCCCACTACATGCTTGGCAAGCCCTGTTCACAAATCGGGCAAACCCCTTGCACAAATCGTTCCGAAACGTTTCACGGAGTTAAAAAGCAATCTCTAGTCCAAAATTTCCATCATTTTGGATCAGCATCATTACTGAACCTTTTTTTTCCGCAGCAGCGGGTTCCTCGGTCGTAGGCCGAGAATACTGTAGACGTTTGCAGCAGGGGGTCCAGAGCACATGTTTCATACAGGTACGACACACGTTGCATCAATCTCAAATGGAGAGCTTGCGCGTAGCTCAAACCTAGCCGCCTTTTGTGCTCTGTGAAGGAGATTTTGAGCTTAATGGCTGTCATATACAGTATATGCTGTGTCCAGACTCTTGTGTAATCTTCCAACGGCACCCACCCATTTTACGAGCTGTCAGTCTTGTAGGGGACACAGTGATGACGTTTCACGGGCAGTTGTAAGTGGAAGTTCCTTGAGTCGGGTATAACCTCAGGTATTTAAATACATCCCCACAGAACTACGTACCCCTTAAGCTTTCGCATCTTTCAACATTTGGCTTTCTTCTTTCATAGTTCTATGTCATTATTGGCGGACGTACTCAACATAAGGGCTGGGGATGAGGGGGATGCCTGGGCCCTTAGAACCTTAGGCCTCCGAAAATCCACGGTGTTTTGGGCTTGTAAATACATGGGCGGTCGTCCACGCCAATCTTAGTTCCTTTCAAAATGAAGTTGTCGAAATGGGTGTCCTGCCAGGGCAGCAAAGCAACTACGAATTATCTGCCTTGTTTGTGGGCACTTCAACTTGCTAGTTTTGGCCATCGTATACTGAGACAACTTCGGGGTCGACTTGGGATTTAGGGTGCGCCTCGTGCACGGGTGGGTTCCTTTGCGCTTTTTGCAACAAGCGGAAATTGAGTTGTGGTGGTAAATCTCGCCGCGGCTTGCGCCAAAAGGATCGGACGGCAAATTCACCATGTCAAACCCCACACCAAGCCCAAACCTGGTGACACTTCTGTTGACAAATGGTTGGGCCATCGGAATGATGCTGCAGACATGGCAGCAAAGGCGGCGCACAGCTTTTGACCTCTGGAGATCGTTGGTGCAGTTTCATCAGCCCGTAGAGCCCATGCAGAGTACATTCGGATTGCCAAACCTGTTTTTCCTACACAAGAGCAAGCTGTCAAAGGGCAACACACAGCTTAAAGTACTAGTCTGCAAGCACTTGTGCGCCCCTACCCTTGTCAATCAGCAGTTTTAGAGTCACAACAAATCATACAGGACGGGCGCGCTGTGTCGTGTCAGTTCCAACCACTGGAGGTCTCTGATGCTTTGCTAGGCCCACGTTCTATTTGGGTGTTACAGACCTGGATGATGTAGCGTCTTTGGGCTCAGTCGTCAAAATGGATTCCAGCTTGGAATTTTATGTTAATTATGTTGTTTCTACGGTGTGGTTGGCGCCAATCAACATGGTTGAAAGGATTGTTGAACGCGCACGGGATCAGTGCCACAGGCTTTTGTTTGCGAAGCTGATTATGCTATTCTGGGACTGAACAGGCTGCCCCTTGGCAAACAAGCAAAGGATTTTCTACCCGCCTTCATGTATGTTTGCAAAAAGCATGCCTTAAATGTTATATACATTCGAACGTCGGAAGTCTCTACAGCACTTTGCATGCACAGTACCGGCTGCATCTTGTGTTGTGCCGCGAAATATCTGGCAAGCACTGCGCGAGATGGCAGACACAGTTTTTAATGGGCGGGCTTCCCTTGCCATTTCGAGCGCCACGATTAGTGCACCGGTACAGGCAATGATCTGCCTCATTCCTTTGTCTAGTCCGGTTAAGGTGTGGAACGAATATGTGAAGTTGGCAAAGGCCACGCGCCAACGGCGTGGAACCTTTTTTCAGAATTCTGATCTTACAAGACACATCGCTAAGCATCTCGGCGTGCATCTCGCCTGGATTGTCCGCAGTGGCTGCTCGCATAAAATCCTAAACTCTTAAGCCCTAAAAGTCCCAAAGCCCTAAAAAACCTCCCTTGACGACAGGCAGCGGCTGCGCTTCAGCCGCTTCTGGCTGCCTTCGCCTCTGAGGGCGGAGGCCAGGTCCTATGGGGTTTAGGGTTTGGGGTTTCTGGGTTCAGGTTTTAGGGTCCAAGGTTGTGGGTTTAGGGTTCAGGGTTAAGGTTCTGGTTTTAGGGTTTAGAGTTCAGGAGTCATATGGGGTATAGACGGTATAGAGGACACAGAGTTGTGTATGAATTATACAGTGTTCAGGGTTTCGGAACACACCCAGTAATGGAGAGCCAAATGGACTGGAAAATGGAAAATCAAACGGAACATGGGGTTGTAGCGTCGACTATGGAGTGCCAGGTTTCTCCCAATAATCTCAAAGATTAAAGGTTCATGAAAGAGGATTGGCCAAAGCTGGGCTTGGGTGTTTCAACGAGAGGCGCAGAAAGGAAGCCTAGGGTTATATGGGGATCAAGAAGGGATTATGCGGGAGCTTACTTGGGATTCTCGAAAAAACATTTTGAGACATTTTCATTAAGCCCTAAACCTTAAGCCCTAAACCGTTTACGGCCCCACAACCCCGTGGAAGGAACTCGAAATCCAGGAATTGATCAGAGCCCCACCATTGGGAGTCGTCTGGGTGATTAAGCTAGTGCAGACTTGTTCTGCTAAGCATGCTGTATTTGCTACGGAAAGGCTCTGAATATCTCTCAATGCTTTCGCCCATAAGACCCTTAACAATTTCTCAACATCACTTTTTCATGATACCTACTTTATAAGAGATCCTATACAGTTCCTGAAAAAACCACATGATGTCCCTCGGGCCGTCATGGGGCCTTAACTCTACACCTAAGCCCCTAAATCCTAAATCTACTCCCATGCACGGGTCATTTTGCTACGAAAGCTCTTCGCGGACATCTCTGTGTTCTGCTTAGATTCGCCGAAGCACCCTGAGGTCCTTGGGCGTGACCATGTTTATACTTGAAGGTTCATGGGGCCTCGTAACTGCTTGTAACTAGGCTTATAGCCTTTTTGTGCCAGGGGTGTTCTACAGAAGTCCACTTGGGAGAATTAGTAGGGTCATGAGCCCGGCAATAAGTAGTTTTTCAGTCCCATGAACCTTCAAGTACAAGGTTTAGGGTTTCCCCAATCCCGAAGCCTCGAGCCCTAGGCCCTAAGCCTTAAACCCTAAGCCCTTAGACCCTAAGCACCAAACCCTAAGCCCTAAATCCTACGCCCTTCACCTGGTTAAGCCCTGAAGCTGAGGCGGGGAAGCTACGAGCAAAGACACCCAAGCCTGCAGCAGGCACGGTGGTATTGGTCTGTTGTCAATGTCAGAGTTACCAAGGGTACCAAAAAACCGCTAAGGGCTGAGGGTGTAGGGCCGTGTAGGGTTCAGGGATTAGGGTTTGAGGTCTAGTGCTTAGGGTGTAGGGTTCCTAATTACCAAGGAGACCATTTCAGGGTGCCCCTCGGGGTCTCTTCGGTAGTTTAGTAGAGTCCCTAATATATTCCGAAATAAGGAACCCATGTCCATGAATTATATGGGGAAATAGTGATTGTAGCTCATATGAGCCATTGTCTGAACCCCTAGTATCCCCCTCAGTAGCCTGTAATCCCCTACATAACCCCCCTTTAAGGAGATCAGACTACAGCTCATATGGGGTTTCCAAAACCTAGGGGACCTTTACCGGGGATGCATAGGTGATGTAACCCTAAACCCTGGTCCCAGTATAGACTGTTGGATTATGGAGGACTGGCTAGATCGTAGAATCCCAGGCTTAGGACACGCAAAAAGGGGGTTAGGGTTTAGGGTTTAGGTTTAGGGTTTATTAGGGTCGGATCGTACAGTATTGGGCTGCATTGGGGGTTCTGCAGTGGGGCATCCTATTCACAGAAAGTCCCATGTACGTCAAAGAGGATTCAAGTTAAGGATTTAAGATGGTTCAGGGTTGGGAGGGGTTGAGGCTTCAACCCTAAACCCTGAACCCTAAACCCCTAACCCTTATCCCTAAACCTTAAACCCACATTTAGTCCAGGCGCATGTGCCCGTTTCTAAAAAAAAAGGAGGCTCTTCGGGATCCCAGGAATACATCGGATGATTTTTAAGAGGTCCCATAAAGAGTTGTTGAGGCCCATCCTCTGAACACTGGGATCGCAGAGATTATGTGCATGCTAGACCGCTGTATAAGATTTTTTTGGTTCTCGTTTTTTTGATATGGTAGTTTCCCAAAATAGGGAGACCCCAATATAGACCCCAACATACTATAACCCTAATTATAGGGACCCCCAAAATGGTACCCCTAATTTTGGGAAACTCCCATATGCAGGCTTCCGAGTAGCACTTCATCCGGGTCATGAGGCATTTGAGCACTTAGCCCACCATGACGAACCCTAGGGCTCCAAATAGCCCAATGTAGGTACCATTTATGGGTATTGGGGCCCAATGTAGGTACTATTTATAGACATGGAGCCCCAGGGGAAGAATCACAGGTCTTGGTCTTTTGAGGACGTTACTCTCCGGTTTAGTGTGTAGGCTTTCGAGTGTAGCCAAAGATTGGATTTGGGCGTGGGGTGCTCGGGCCCAAAACCCTGAGCCCTGGATCCTGCGTGTCAGGGTTTAGGGTTTAAAGTTTAAGGTATGCAGGTTGGCGGTAATTTTTAAAAATTGGTTGTACTCGGTTATCTAGAGTGCAACAAAGAGACCATCAACCACCTTAAGCCGTGGCTCCGTAAGATGATCAAGAAGGAATCAACGGAACTCCCGCCAGGAGTATTCCTTGAAATCCAGGTATATAATCTTGGGGTAGGGCTTAGGCTTTAGGGTAAATAGCACCTTCATTGGGCCCTAATATCCTATAAATATTACCTACATTGGAGCTATTTGGATCCCTAGGGTGTTGGGGCTCGGTGCACAGCTTCCGCCTGACCCTGATCAGAAGACCGGGGAATTCAGGGTTTAGGGCTTGCATGCCAATTCCAATTGTTGGGCATGGGTAACAATCGCCCTTAACCCTAAACCCTAAACCGCGATCGAGTGACCTACAAGCTGCAGCTCCCACGTCGTTAATTTTGCAGTTCATCATGGCAGCGGGTTGGCCTTCTGGAGGCAAAACTGCTAGGGCGTCAGTGCGATGGACACGCAGGGGACTTGCGGCCCAGCTATCGTTGCATTATCCCCTAAGTACAAGTCCCATACGTCCCCTTAAGCATGGTTATAGTTGGATTTTATCTGGCCTGAGGGTCCCTACACCCATCTAAGCCCTGAAAGCCATGTAAGCTCTAAGCCATAAGCCCTCAAGCCCAGCGAACGGCAGGAACACCAAGAAGTCAAAGGGCACACTGCGTTGAACCTCACGCCCTATAATGTTTTTTGGAGTTCTTTTAGTTTTTTTCCTGCAGTCTAAGGGAAGCTTCTCACAAATAAAAAATTCGAAGGTCCACCCAGTACATCATGTCTGTGAACCCAGTAAACCCAAAGCCCCAGGCTAGAAGCTTTGAACCCTGAGCTCAACACCTGAAAGCCCTAAACCCTGGACTCTAAGCCCTACACCCTAAACCCCAAACTCTACGCCATCTCCTCTAAAGCTCTAAACCTTTGGCCCTGACTTCCTATAAGCCATGAGAGCCACAGTCTAAACTCCTAGAATGCCCCTTAATACCCCCTATAGTACTCCCCTATATGATCCCCTATAGAACTCCCCTTCAAGGAGTTTAGAACCTAAACCCTATATGACCCCCTTTAAGTATTTTAGACTATGGCTCATGAGGTGTCTACTGCGTTCCTGGCAAGAGCTGGGAGCTACTCTCCTAGGCTTGGCAGCAACGCTGACAGGCCACTGCTTGGATTCAGGATTTGGGGGTGTTAGGGTTCTCGGGTTGTAGTTTTAGGGTATACTCCTTAAAGGGGCTTATGTAGGGGGACTACTATAGGGGTTAGGGTATAGTGTTTGGGGTATGGGGTTTAACGTTTTGGGTCTAAACTCCAAAAATGGGGCTTATATGAGGGATTATATACGGGACTACTCTAGGTGTTATTAAGGTGGATACCAAGAGGTTTAGGCTAGGGCTCATGAGCTATTGCGCGGACGGTTGTCCATACCTGCAACCTGTGCTGTTGTTCAAGCCCCTAAACCCTAAACCCTAAAACTTACATCTTTACGGCTCATTTTTTGGAAATGGAGGAGCGGATCCCTATAGCAGGCCCTGTACAATCCGCAATAATTAGCACGTTCGTGCCCATTTTCCTTTTCATGTCATCATCCCCAGCAAGTATCTGAGGAGACCCGGTCTGCTGGGTTAAGCTTTATGGTAGGGTGTTGAGGATTTAGGGTGTTTGGCTTAGGGTTTAAGTGTAGGTTCAGATATATGGAGGGTATCATAACAGGAGGTTTCTGCAAAGCAGGCGCCATGACCATCACCACCATCGCCGCCCCAGTATTTTTAAATTCAGCTGTTCATAAGTTTAGGTTGGTTTGCTCAGTATAGTAGCGTTACGTACCATGACATCAAGGACTTGCTTGAAACACCCCCCCTAAACCCTAAACCCTACACCCTAAACCCTAACCCTAAACCCTAAACCCTAAACCTTTAACCCCCCCAACATGCTGAGATTGCTTTAGTCCCTGTTCCAGCCATGCACCGCAACTGAAGCCGTGGACAGGGTAGGGTCTAGGGTTTAGGGTTTAGGGGTTTATATTAGGAGGACCCCCACCCTGTAATAGTGGTATAATAGGAATACAGTAAGACCTTAATATAGTCCTTATTCTCCCTTATAGCCGCTATTAAACTATTACAGGGGGGGTTGTCCTAAGGTTTATATTGCTAGTTCAGCTTTTGGACAGTATGGAAAACGATAGTCGTATTTTTTGGTGTGTTCCTGGCTGGGTTGCAATATGGGGGATTGTCAAAATTATGGTCCCTTTTTGGGTCCCTATTATAGTACGGCACCTAATATTTGGCTCCACATGCGCCAAGTGCCCGGGCTCCACGGGCACTCGCCCATAACGCCGTTC
>CAJNIZ010047566.1:3637-22737 GCA_905231905.1 Symbiodinium pilosum | reverse complement strand
GCATAAGAGGGTCCAACATTAATGGTCCTTCGCGAAGGCATTGTGTACAGATGATGCAAAACCCTAAGCCCTAAACCCTTGGTTCTCTCCCTTCCCACTCTTTTTGGTAAATCCCAAAACAGGGGACCCCAATATAGAGCCCAAAATACAGTCCTTATTAAGGGGACCCCCAAAATGGTACCCCCAATGTCGGGAAACACTCTTTTCTGACACGTTGTACGCTCGCCTTAGTCGACGTTCGAGCAAAGCCAGTCTCCCAGTAGGAGCTCTATATAAACTCTAAAGCCTAAACTCGAAGTCCTAAACCATAAGTCCTTAAGCCTAAGTGCTAATTCCTAAATCCTGAACCCCACCCTCACGCGAACTAGCATAGAATCCTCCTTAGGGACGGTAATCTGCACCGGGTCCGTTTTCATGTGGAGGAGGGTGGGCCCTAAAGCCTCAAAATCCTTAAGCCCCAACCCATTAAGCCAAGTCTGGGGCCGTTTCCTGTGAACATCAATTGAAATACCGACCTAAGTATTGCATTAGGGTGTAGGGGTTGGGATGTAGGTTTCAGATTGTAGGTGCGTGAAGAATTGCAACAGGGTCATGGGGGATCCAATATAATCCCCTATGTAACTCCCTATAACTCCCCTATATAATATCCTATATACACCCCTATGTCTTATTTATCGTTGTTTGAGGCCCATGCAGGCGCAATCTTCCCACTTGTTCAGGTTGATACATGCCACTGGGCTTACAGTCCCCCTTACGTAGATAGAATATGGGGTATTTTGTGGGGGTTATATAGGGACAATGGCAAAGAAAATGGAAACTACTATATTATAATAGGGTATATATTGGGCTTACAGTCCCCCTTAAGTAGACAGAGTATGGCTTTGGGTATATTAAAACAAGATCCCCGTATACCCCATATTCTATCTACTTAAAGGGGGGTTATAGAATGGCTCTCAACCTTCTGCATTCTGAAAATCAGCGCAAAGAGGACCACAAGAAAGCCCCAGTGCTGAGAATTGCCCTCGTAGACGTCCGGATTGTTCTTGTTGGGATTTCCCTATGCCCAAACCTGTGAAGCCTTTTCTCGGGATTGAAGTTTCTGGGGTGTTTTGGAGTTGGGCTTGTTGTGGCGTATGATGTTCAAAGTTATGTACACTGCAATCTTTTAAGCTCATTTTGGCAACGGAGCCAGCACAAAATTCGAAACCCAAACGGCAAGTTTCAGAGTCTCGCAGATCAGCATCGCAGATCGGCATGTCTGCACATGTCTCCTGGCTCAACACTTTCAGCTACGCAGTTCGTTTACAGACACAAGGTTTTTTGTATGTAAAGGCTGAGACAGATCATGGTTCAAAGCATGTAGGTATGAACAACTTGCGGGCACACCTACAGATGCCCGTAGCAGTGGATAATGAGAATTTTGTCCTCGCACACGGCACAGGCATCCAACTCCCACATCAAGCGCCATTTGTGACACCACATTATCCGTCATCTGGGTTGCTGTTAAGGAATGTAAAATAACTTACTATACTGCGGAGAGCCTATTATGTACCAGGGGTCCATCTATTGCGTTTAGAAAATACGCACCACTCCCCAGAATAAAGTAAACCCTAAACCCCTAAACTCAATATAGCCCCATTCTTACTATTAGTCTAACTGTTACTTATTACTATCAGTCTAATTGTTACTTTTCTTATTACTATTCTTATTACTAAGAAATGAGGATCGCTGCCCAGGATACAAGTAGAACAGACACTTGGGAGGGGCACGGCAGGGCCTGGCCATCCATGGTAGCAGGCCACTCGCTATGGTGGAGATGTGTGCAGTAGTAGTTGAGGGTTTAGGGTTTAGGGTTTAGGGTTTAGGTTAGGATTTAGGGTTCATGGATTAGGGTGCAGGGGTTAGGGTTTTGTTTAGGGTTTAGTGATCGGGGATTCGAGTGTAGTTTAGGGTTTAGGGTTTAGGGTAGTAGCATAACAGTACCAGTATCAACTTAGGGTTTAGGGATTTTCGTTTAGGGTTAGGGGTTCAGGGGTTGGCGAGTAGTGATTAGGGTTTAGGGATCAGGGTCTAGGCACTAGGGTTTACGGGTTAGGAAGTAGGTGTTAGGGTTTACGGGGAAGGTTTCAGGGATTGGGGATTAGGCTTAGAGTTGAGAAGTTAGTAGCATTTAGGGCTTGGGGTGTCTTAGGGTTGATACCCTAATCGGTGTATAGCGAAAACCCCAAACCCGAAACCCTATATAATCCCCTATATAAACCCATTATTGTAGTTTCCACTTAGGCCATTCCCCTTACAGTAGTGGCCCTTAAATATGGAGTTAACAATGGCCTTAGTATACCCGCGATAGTCTCTGGTGGTACCCATTACTGCGTGGGGGATTGACCCTAGTTTCCACTTTCTTTTCCTAATTAAACCCTAGACTCTAAACCCTAAACCCCATTCCTTTTGTTCTGTCCTATCGGGATGATCCTGTGTTGGCGCATCTTGGGAGTTTGTTTTCGGCTGTTGGCCTGGTAAGTTTCTGAGGTTCCTGAGAACCCGGGTCTAGGGTAAGGGTTAAGGGTTTAGGGCGTAAGGTTTCTGGTGTATGGTTTAGGGTCTAGGCAGGGTAGAAAAACACCCAAGCCATTCACCCGGGGGTAGGGGTAATTTCGGGGGTATCTCGGGATGATGAACATAAAATGGAAACTACTATTCAGGATCTAGGGTTTCTGTGGCTCACTCACCACAGAACATGTTCCAGAGCCTAGAATAGGGATGATGTTAGTGGTACGTGGGGCATTTGGTATCCGCTAGTCAGTCTACAGAAGGCAGTTGCATGAGCTAAGGCACGCTAGTTTACTGCTCGCAGCAACTGTAGGATAGTTAAACAGTTGAATGGCAGCGTTTATGGGGCTATCTTGGCTGTCTAACTAGCTTTGCCAGGATTCATGGGTAAACGGCAAGTCACAAAGGCCTGCAGGTAACGTCTGCAAAGGGCAGTTGAACACACTCCATCAATCAAGTATGGCGCCTGGAAAAGGACATCGTATGCCGGCCTTCCTTTTGGGGTTCCAGGGCAGTTTCGGGAAAAGGTGTATGGAAAGTTGTGCAAACCAAGGTACCAGGTACCTTCTCGCGTACCCTAAACGATTAGGGAGCCAAAAAAGGGCCCAGCAAATGGCAACCTGCCATATGAACAAGACAAGACCCAACCCACTGTCAACGGCTTTGCAAAACCCTAAACCCTAAATCCTAAACCCCCCTTATGAGCCCGTGAGGCTTCGCTAGGCCCGTCGGGGAACGTAGAGGTTTGCATAGTCAAGAAGGCTATCCAGATTAGGGCTTAGGGTTTTAAGGTTTTCCTCTAGTAGATCTCCATGTAGTTACAACAGCAGATATTACCTGAAAGCCTTATTCTAGCTCTTTCTCCTTTATTCTAGCGGATCTGAGGCCTTTATCCTTTGAACTTTTAACCCTCAGCCTTTATCAGATGTCGCCAACACATTAGGACCCTTACGCCCTTAGCATCTAGGGTTTAGGGTCGGTGAGGGGCCTCCAGGCCCCCTGAAGGACCAATAAGAAACGGGTTCTTTCGAAATCCACGTCAACATTCCAGGTAAGCTTGAGTTCACGGGCTTCCACGGTGCAGCACTAAGGCTGCACCCCTTCTTTTTGAAGAAGCCGTGGGAGTAAAGGCCCATTTTGTTCATGTGAATTTGAAGTGAAGTTTACAGCATAGCCCCATACATGACCCCTCAAGCAAGCCTCCCCGAACCTGCCTGGCAATCCCTATGTGCCCCTGGATCCTTGCGGGAAACCTAAAGTGTTTCGGTGGTAAGGTTTACAAAGATTGTGGTTTACAGCCGCACAGACGATGCCCAAAGTCCTGCGAAAACCCAGAATAATTAGAACCCAATCAAGGTAAGAAGACATTGCCAGCTGTTGATAGTTCTTCTCACTGTTATGGGCTGCAATCACATTAGGTACGGCAATCAAACCCTGAACTAAACCTTAGACTCTAGACCGCAAACCCTAAACCGAGTTCTCACCTGGCTCTACACCAGGATGCGTGATGGCTGAAATGGCCATGGGACAGGCTTTGTTCATGGGCGATTCGGACACTCCACTGCTTATCTAGGGTTGAGGGTTTAGCATGTAGGGCTTCAGGTTCAGGGCTCAAGGTTCAAGGCTTTGCATGGTTGAGCAATATATCCCCTATAGAACCCACCACGCACTTTGGGACGAAAGCCTGGGTTGAAGAAGCACTTCAGGACGAAGGACTTCAGGTAAAGCTTAAGCCCTAAGCAGTTGCGTGGTTTAGGGTTTAGGGTTCGGTGACTAGAGATGTCGGGGCCAATTCAGGATCAGTTGGCAGGGTATTACGGCTTTGTAAGAGCCCGTGAGAGGCTGTTCGTGTTTCTGTCATTTTGGGGATTGTCACGCGGAAGGGTTACCCCAAAGCTTAAACCCAAAATCCTACCATAGTTGACAGTTCAGGTTCCCTGTGCCCTACATACCTGGACCCCGAACCCTAAATCCTAAACCCTATGTCCCAAACCCCAAACCCGAAACCCGACTCTATTGCTCAAGGCTCAGGGAGTTAGGGTTCAAGGCTCAGGCTTGGGGATTTAGGCTGCATCCGAGTTACCCCTACAAAGAGACCAGAAAGTCTCCCGCGACCCCTGACTTTAAAGAGGATTCACATGGTAGTTGCCCAAATGTATACCCTAAGATACTACAATCCTTGTTATGCAGACCTCCAAAAGGGACTCCAGAAATTTGGGAAAACCTCACAAGTCAAGAAGCCACGAGTGGAGTGGCAGCACTTGATGCCATAACACATACTTGGAGGGTCAGGGGGGCTAAGTATAAAAAATTAATATTGGGGATAACTAAGGCTACTATGCGGATTATAGGCATTAGTATACTTATAAAGCCTCCCTGACGCTCCGAGTAATCTACAACGAGGGGCTTTTGAGGTTGCATGTGGCCATCCATTTCCAACAATGAGGGGGGTCACTTGTCTACAACTGAAGCTGATTCATCACGAAAGAAAGGCCCTGGAGTTTTTGCACCCATAGTACTTGACTTTAGCATGTGTCTGGAAGCAGCATCACACACTTAGTTGTCGCTTCTGGTGGAGAGCCATCCACAACAACTCTTGACGTGCCTGAGCCCTAATTCCTGCAGAAAATGGACGTGGAGCTTTTTTTGGCACGCAACAGAGTACACAGCCAAGTTATGGGTAAACCCAAGCAATGTTGAGAGGAGATGGATAGGATCCAAGGTTGGGGAAGCCAGAGTGATGTTATGTGGAGGTGGACATGGTGTAGGTTTAGGGTTGGGGGTTAGGGTCACGGGTTAACCCCGTTGATGTTAGCAGCAGACTTATGCAGTCGTGGTTAGGGCCAGCAACAGTGATTTTAGCAGGAGACTGTTACAAGCCAAGTTAGGGTACGTCATGGTATTAGTAAACTCCTGCAATCCTAGTTTGGATGAACCCAGTGACGTCGTTGTGAAACACAGCCCTAAGATTACATGTATCTCAGTACACAAGCATAGTTCCTCATTAGGCATGCGCCAAGAAACTCTCAATGTTATGAGGAGATTGATACCCTCTTCAAGATCTTTCGTGTTCTCGGCACGCCAACGGAAGAGGCAGGTTCGAGGGGCTTACGATTTACATCACCAGGGTTTAGGGACAGATTGGGATGATGTGGATGCGCGGTGCTTGAGCCCCGCTTCCTCCTTAAACACCTAAACCCCAAACCCTAAACCCTTGCTTTACGCTTAGGGTTTAGGGTTTCAAAATTTACGGCTCCCAGGTTTTCCAACACCGAAAGGGCCATATACGCGATGTCTTTAGACTTCGAAAACGTGGGGTGTAAGATTTAGGCTTCAGGGTTTAGGGCTTAGGGTTTGGTTTAGGGTTTCGGGTTTAGGGTTCAGGGGTTTCTGAGTGGTGCTGCTTAGTCAGCCATTGTTTGGGTCATGCGATTCTTAGCTCTATCAACTTCCAGCCAGCAAAACGCCCACGTATCCACGGGTCTCCATGTGACATAATGTTGCCCAGTTAAACCCTAATCCCAGTATAGGGTTAAGGGTTCGGAGAGTTTAGGGTTTAGAGAGTTTAGGGTTAAGAGTAGTCAGGGTTTAGGGTGTAGGGTTTAGGGAATTTAAGATTTAGGGTTTAGAGAGTTTGGGGTTTAGAACGTTTAGGGTTTAGGGTTTGGGGTGGTATAGTACAATTTGTAACCCCTACATTTTTGTCTAGTACAAGTTTGCAGCCCCAACTCAAAATCGTATAACCCCTAAAACAATCCTTAACCCCTACAAGCAGCATAAACCCTAAACCAATCTCTTAAACCCTGTAAACCGTTAACCCCTACAAGCAGCATAAACCCTAAACCAATCTCCTAAACCCTGTAAACCGTATAAAGCCCAGACCAAGCTTAAACCCTATGAATCGTGAAAGCCCTCAACCAATCGCTTAAACCCTATAAAACCGTATAAACCCTAAACCAATCTTTCAAGCCTATAACTCGTATAAACCCTAAACAATCTCTCAAACCTTATAACTTGTATAAAGCCTAAACCAATCTTAAACCCTACAGGCCGTATAAACCCTAAACCAATCTCTTAAACCCTAGAACTCGTATAAACCCCTAGACCAATCTCTTAAACCCTGTAACTCGTATAAGTCCTAGAGTCCTAGAACTCATACCCTAAACTCTAAAATCCTAAAAACCCCAAACCAATCTCCGAAAGCCTCTCGTGGGAGGTGTGGCCTGGCGTCATGCGCCTGGCAAACTTCAAGGTAGGTCGGTCCGGTTGGTCTCTTCAGGTTTTAGGGTTTAATAAGTAGGTTAGGGTTTAGGGGTTTAGTGTTTAGGTATTGGGGTAATGGAAAAGAAATGGGGACCCTAGATCCCTTTAAAGGGATGATTATATAGGGTTGTATTTGGTTATGTATTGGGGTATTAACAGGGATGATAGAAAATCAAAATGGAAAGTACTGAAACTGCTATTTAGGGTGTAGGGTTTTAGGGTTTAGAATTCAAGTCAAACAAACATGGAACCTGAGAAAGCTCACCTTTTTCAAGGATGGTGCCCTTTTTGAGGTGCCATGCTGTTTGGGAGGGGGTGGGGTTTGAGTTTATTTCAGGGTATTGAGTCTAGAGTTTAGGGTCTACCCCCTACTGGGGGCATGAGATCATGCCTGCAGTGAGCTCCGTCAGGCACCCAGCAAGTCCAGTTTTAAAAAGTCTTCACTGGTGGCCCCTAAACCTTTTTTTTTTGAGGGGGGGGGAGGGCTCTCGAAGATCATTGTCAACGTCAGGGATCCTTTCTGCCTTCACGGGTATAGGATACAATTACACGGTTAAGGTTTAGGGTTTCCTCAGGTAATCCGGACTAAATGATGGCTCGTGATCAAAGGAGGCATCCTCCCTTGTGGCATTGGTTACTCCCACGGATCTTCAGACCCTCCAGCATTCATCTAAAGTATGGCCCCTCCACCTCGTCTGGATAGTCTCCATGGTACACGGCGCGACTGAATGTTTGAGAGGGCGTTAATGAGGTGATGTGGTGACATTCTCTACCTAACCTGCAAGACGCACATTACGCTTGCTCTATTGCGCAGGATGCTTTCCCAAAGTGGCGCGGCAATGACTTCGACGAGGTTCGCGCACACACCGCAGCGTCGCGGCCTGTCAGCAAGAAGCGTGGAAGTCTGAGCATCAAGAGCCAGTTCTCCTACCAGCACCATCGCATACACCATCACCGTAAGTGCCATCATGATGGCCTGTATCATGTTGAGGTGGGATTGCCCTCAAACTATAGCCACCTGGTGTTGCCACTACCATCATTCATAGCTAGCAATAATATGAACAGTACCAGGACGTGGCTCCTGTACAACACTGGTTGTTTTATGTAAATCGCGTTTTTGGCTCAGCAGGTGGACCGGGGAAGGGAGGAAGATGAAAGAGGCAGAACTCCCTGCGTAACAATGTTCTCCAGAAACCGGGCAATATGCAACGGTGTGCAGTTGATTAGATTCAGGCGGAACTGATCCGGCATGCAACTGCGGTAAACTTATTGTATCCCAATCACTTCGACAGACATTGGACAGCCCAAAGTCATTTGATGCGTCCCAGACTGGCATGGCCGTACGATAGCAGCCCCTCAAGGCTCCTCATAAACTTGCCCATGCAGTCCATTTCCCAGGCATAATTTGGAAGAACAGTTAGTTGGCATGCCAGCCTTGACGTCTAGCCATGGCTGTGGGTGCGGCAACTCGCATCCGACTGAACCGGTGAAGCAAGAGCTCTCTGGTGCAGCGCTGCCTGCCAAGACAGAGCTGGCAGTGAATGCCCTGCAAGTCGTGCAGGAAGCAAATGAGCGAGTGGAACATGCCCAACAGGCTTTGAGGGCTGCGGCACTCCGCCATCCGAAGGGTACGTTTCAGTTGAGAATGCAGGCTCACGCCATGGCCCTTGAAGCACAGCGCGCAGCCAATACCCACTTGCAGGAGTGCCTCGCACTGGAGGAGGCAGAGGAAGATGCGGTGCGCGGAAGCCACTGTGTGCCCACCGTAAAGCAGGAGCCACAATGGGAGAGTGACTCAGATGACTCCCTTGGTTCCCTTGTCCCAGATGTTCCGGACTGGAAGCTGAAGCCTTCCCCAGATCACTTCATACCCGCGCCGCGCACAAGTTGTAAGGCAGAGCCATTAGTCCCCTGCGGGCCAGCTCCAGATGCAGTATCGGTACGTAGGAAGCCATGTAAAAATGAGTTCACCCTGCAGCGCGAGGCCTCCAAGACCGAGCGATTGGCATCATGTAGGAACACTCCACCTGCACGCAGAGCATTGGAAAATTGTCCCACGCTGCCACTGCGCAGAACTTGCAAGATTGAGCCGACAACGTCACCAAGGGCACGCTCGACGATTTCTGGAAGGCTGAGCTATTTCTCGCCGCCGGTGGTCAGACCTTCTTGCAAGTCAGAGCCTTCAACAATGCTGGGTCGGCAGTGCAAGGTGGAGCCGTCAGCAGCTTGGAGCACAGCCTCAGCTGCAGCAATGGTGCCGGCTGAGGAAGATGAAGATGTTGCGAGACCTAGTAAGTACAGGAGGTTTCATTGCGGGAACGGGTGCGCGCCACGACAGCTTGAGATCTTGCGCAAAACACAAACGTTCTGCGACTGGGATCCCGCCCGATATCCCCCCGAGCGCGTGATGAGCAAATGGGGACACTTGCTGCAGTTTCTTCCGCCAGAGGACTTTTGATGCTACAATAGCGGAAAGTGTTGTGGGGAACTGGTGGCTTGACTAGGTTAACGTGCAGCGATTTGTATACTTATGTGTTTTGCCTCAAGTCCCTGCCAAGGACCTTTGCTTCTGCCATGGCCAGATTTCAAGGCAGTTCCGGAGCCCTCCGCACTGTGGGCAGCCATTGAACACATTGCTCGAGGACCTGCTTTCGGAGAAGGTCTTCCCATTGGACGTAACACCATTGGTGGCCGTCGAAGACGAAAACAAGATCTGGGACACTCTTCTGCGTTGAGGAAATTTCAAGTCTGTTTTGATTGTAAGTTGTAGAAGAAGGCAATATTGGTTTGGAATCTGTAAATCAACAGCGCAACAACGGCAATCTTGCTCTGTGGTGGGAACCACGCATTCAAGGTTGTCTGTGGCAATCGCCGCCTCTTTGTGCTACGGCAATACTCCCAACAGGTGCGTGATGCCAATGGACAAATAGACGTCCCGGTCTATGTTCACAAGAAAACCTCGTCAAACCCGCTGCCGTCCTCTTTGTTCGCGAAGTATGTTGAGGCATCCTCGACCAGGAAGGACGGGGGATGGCCTTCATTCTTTCCAAAACAGGGGGCATGGGGTTGCAAGAAGCAAGATCGCGACAATTCCTGATGCAGTTAGAAGTTGAACTGCCAGATTTTGCATGCCAAATGGCTTGCTTGACATGACAGAACCGTGCCACGCATGAGTTGTTTGGTTCCCAGGTGCGTAGAGTTCGATTTGGAGCCTTCAGGGCAAGCCACTGCTTCCGCACGTTGTGCTTTGAAATGATTTAGCCAGCCGAAATCTCACGACCCCAACCATGAAGGGGCCCGAAAGTTAATCACTCACCTCAAAGATCCAATTGACCCTATTTTGCTTGATCAGCCCAGAGCCAGCTCAAAGGACACGCTGCGCGGGTATACACTTCTCCCAAAGCTTTACACCTGAAGTTTTGCTCAAACGTTTCTTCTTGGCATTCAAGTTTCCTATTTGACTCTCATTTTAGGAGCCATCTTCAGTAGCAAAATGGGGAGTGTAGATAACGTTGCTAACCTCTACTACGCAGTCCATCCACAGTAGATAGGACGTATAGCACACGCAGTGAATGCTTGCAGAAACTTTTAAACTTTGTATACACCATGGATGGTCCCGACGAACTTGTAGCCCGACCGCAACACCTGGAGAAGGGTTGTTTTCAAACATGGGTCGCTTCTTGCATTTCGTGCTCAGATAAAGCCACACAAGCGCGGAACCTGAAAGGTATTCTAAATGAGCCTTTCCCTTGCTCCCAACTTGAAATTATTATATATATCCTTTTTCAGACGGTCACAGCAAGGTTTGTTGATGACAGTGGGTTGGAGTTGCTGCGAGAGTGCCTTCGCTATCCCCCTGGTGAGACTTGGCATGTTGTAGTAACTAGGATAGGGCTTCATTGTTTAGATCGGGTAAAGGTTCAAGGTATGATGATTGTGCAGCTGCCAGGTTTTGGAACCACAGGATTTTTCGGGCAGTATGTAGATCTCCTCCCACAGTTCAACATGGCTCAGCCATTTACAGTTGTGGAAGACCCAGTAGGACAGATCATACTCCAAACCGGTCCTCCCGGGATATATGTGAGCTCCTCCAAGCTTGGTAACAAGAAGGTTTAAGGAATGTTGAGGTCTCGTGAGCATGTGCTCGTACCGGGCCTATTAGCAATGAACGGCAGGAAACCCTTCGCCAGAAGTTTGTGTGAAAACTGTGGCATCTGCTCTCTCTGGCGTTGGTTTATTACGTACCTTGGGATATAGTTATTGCAATATTGCAGGGGTTTGGCTTTTAGTTACCCTTCCGAAAGTAGCGTCGCGGAAGGCTTCAAGATGAGAGGCAAGTTTGTGGCGAGGTTTCGCGATGAGAGGCTTCCGGCACATTTTTTCCGACAATTTTTCGTCGCAAAAGATTGGGATGAATGAGATCCATCACATGTGGTGCTTCAAACGCTCAAGTCCAATTTCACATGTTTTGGCATGTGAAGTTACTGCGCTGCGGCTGGGGCTCTGGTTGCCTCAGGGTCAATCGCAGTGGCATTTGAAACATCAGAGCTCAGATTGGTTCGTCTTTGATTTTCTGACCCATTCTTCAGGACGTCCACATGTCTCCCCGGTAGAGCATGTGGCAAAATCCAAAAAAGGACTGAGGCCCTGATGCTTTTCGGGACATCTTCCGCCTCAGCCTTCCGCCTCAAATTTCACCATCAGATCCTCAATGGGCAGGACCCATCTGAAGCCAAAGGTAACGCACGCCGTGAAATCGCAGCTGAGGAACGGCCATCAGCAAGGCGCTCGCTGACACATAGATACCTGCTAAGGGTTTAGGGCTAGGGCGGCTAGGGCTGACGGAGGTTTGCATCTTGACCCGTGGGATTTGCGGGTGCGCAGACTAGAGTAAGGTCTTTGTTAGACAGAAAGTATGGAACTTTTGGTAAAGGTTTTGTATAGAAATTTCGGCGTAAGTGGCAGTGGCCAGTTCCGCGATAAGTCGCTGGACAATCATTTGGGACGGCTTTGGTAACATTGGTGACTTGATGTGCCTGCGAGTTCATGGGCAAAGACGCCCATGCGCAAATCCTTCTTAGAATTTCACTTAGATGGTGCTAGAGCGCGAGCTGGCACCAGCCCAGCGTTGAGTCATTTAATTGACACACAAACTGAAACCGAAAGTTGTTTAGAGCCTTAGCTTTCTGGCCACGCACCAAACCCTGAACCCTAAACTCCCTGACCGAGCCACGCAAGCGGCAAAACTCCCTGACCGAGCGGCGTTCGAACGTTGCTATGCCGCCGAGCCATGCACGTGGCAAAGCCTCTAAACGAAACTCTAAACTCTAAACTCTCAATCCTGGCCGGAAAGCTTTGGAAGTAGGTGGAGGTCAGGAATCTTGCGTTCTGGAAGGGACCATGGGAAGTTCCCTTCCTGCGGGTGCGCCTGCAGCCGCTGATGCTGGTATTCGCCATCTGGGATGCTGTTAGGGTAAAAGGTCGCGACCCGAAACGGGACCATACTTTAGACAGCCCATTATATGAAGTTCCCTTAAGCCCACAACCTTTATGTTTACGTATAACGTTCCATGTTTTTCCTGTGGTTTCTAGCTTACAACGTTGTTTACCCATGCATATCCCTATATCCCCTATATATATATATATATCTGCACATACCCCTGTATCATATCTATCCGCAAACCCCTTGATGGGGAACCATTTGATGTACTGTATATCTGTTTCCGGTAACCCATGCGTAAACGCCACATATTCCCTGTATAACCTTATACACCCCTGAATAAGGGCTCTCAGGTAACTCCTTTGAAGCTCCGTTGCAGCAACCCAGCCACCCGACGCTGGCTGCAAGGTGGGAGCGAGAAAATTACTCGCTTCGATGCAGTAGGCACTGACCTGGACCTCCGAAGTTTGTAGAACAGTAGCCCCAAGAGTAGAGTATCAAACGGATAAGAAATGGATATTTAAAGGGACACAGTTTATGTTATGGGTCTTAGGCCATTATTGTTTCTAATTACTTCTGATGTCCAGGGAGGTATCATGTTAGGCCCTCGCCCAGTGAAAGGTCGCCATCACAGTGTTGCAGGTATCCTGTAGGTCTTTGTTCAGACGCCAGCGGCGCATACTTCAAGGACTTAAAGGGGGCTTTGTGTATTTTCTGCATGCTGGATCTTGTGAGTATTGAAAGCATCTCCTGAAGCAACATCCCCTGAGAGCTGACAGCCAGCTGACATTCTGACTTTTTTGTATGCCATGTGAGTAATTAGTTTGTTGTACCCACTGCGATCGAGGGCGCAGGCCTAACCTGGATTGGTGATTAGGTAGGGAAACAGTCTTGGCATATCAGGTGTGTAAGGGGTTCCAGTTTCCAACAGTTGCCCCCCATAGTGAAGACAATAGAACTGAGGGGTATATAAGTGGGCCCTGATTTCTGGAAAACATTGGAAGCACCTTTTTTTTATTGTTTTTCAGATGCTGTTGTAGACTGCGCTAGTATCGCCACACCGTATGCCTACCTATATAGCAGCATCTCGTGTGCCTCTTGCATCAAGGCACCTGATGAGGACAGGGGGATTACTCAACAAAAGCCTAGACCGGTGTATTTTCAATGGGGATACCATTGTCCTAAATACTTTGGGTTCTGCCGCCACCCGGTAACTGTTAGATAATAAGTCTACTGCAACTATATATATATATACATATATATGTACGTAGTGCTTAGTTATACCCTTATTATGGACTGTTGCTGGGTGGGGACGGTACCCAACGAATACTTATCAAGTGATGATCTTACTTGGATAAAGTCAGGTAGAGGTTATCAGCATGGGCAGGGGGCCCCGGGAAGTTCCTGAAATTAAAAAGGAACTTGGGGTCCCCTGCTAGATTCCAGGGCTTGGTTGAGGGCTTGGGCTTTGGGCGCAAGCAGTTGAATCCCATCCTCGGTTGAGGAACCCCCAACCTCCGCAACTACAAGCATTTCCGTAAGTTACCAACGGCAAAGATTCGTCCTACGAACTATGTGACAATACTAATTACTTTATTGGGTGCATTTAGGTGTGGGTTACACCTCGGGGAGGAGGTTGTAGTTTTACTATTTCTCAAATTCGGATCCTCCAGGAATCGGATTTATCGTCATGTGCGGCTGAAAAGCATGAGGATGACCCCAAGAGTCTGCGATAAGGAGTCCGTACTTCTGAGAGCCCCAGTACACTAATCCAAAGTTGGGATTCCGAATTTCTAGCGCCAACCCATATTGAAGATGGACACACGCTTTGGGGAAACACCTTTTGCATCCCTGTGCTGCTCCCATGGGCCTGCTGGTATACATCTCCGCTCGGTAAACCTCAGGAAAATGATAGCAAGCATTTTTTGGACCTGGATTCATGGGTTCAACTAGCACCCCCCTCTATACTACCCCCCCTAGGTTCCCCTTAGTTAAGGTCATTTAGGGATAATTAGGCTTAATTAAGGTTAATTAAGGGGGAACCTAGGGGGGGTAGTGTAGAGGGGGGTACTAGTTGAACCCATGATGGATAGGCCGTAAATCCTAAATCTCAAGCAACAAACGAGGAAATCCCGGCTGTCCTCCATGGATGTCCTATACTCACATGAGCCATGTCTAAACTCCTTAAAGGGTGGTTACATAGGGGACGATATAGGGGACTATTATAGGGACATTAAGGGGGTTCTAGGAGTTTAGATGATGGCTCATATGGAGCAAGGCTTTAGTTTTAAGAAGCCCCCCGTCTTCGTGACCTGCAGAAAGGAGTTCTTGGTCTTGACCAAGCCCTAAACTGGCCCTAAAACCCAAAGCCCAAATACATAAACTCCAGAAGCTGGTTTAGGGTTTAGGGTTTAGGGTTTAGGTTTAGGGTTCTAAGGATTTCGGCCCTAAGAATCTCCCACAAAGCCTTGTAAACTCTGGAGCTCCTAAAGCCCTGATATACACTCTAAGGCTTTAGGGTTAAGGCCTTGGGACATGTCCCACAAAGCCTTGTAAACTCTGGAGCTCCTAAAGCCCACCCTGTAATAGTGGTATAGTAAGCAATAAAAGAGGACCGTAATATACTCCCTATTATCCCTTATAGTCACTATTACTACCCTAGGGATCCAAGTATACAAATAATACCTACATTGGGCCCCAAAGTCTGTAAATATTACCTACATTGGGCTATTTGGATCCCTAGGGCTATACTTCACAGCCCCCCTCCTTTGCCTCGCTGGCGACTTTGCAATGACTTCTGATGATGTCGCCGCAGCGGACCAGGGAGAAGCAGAGGAGAGGGGTCCTGCGGCAAAAGGTATATTGGGGTTATATAGGGATAATGGAAAAGAAAATGGAAACTACTATTTAGGGTTTAGGGTTTAGGGTTTAGGGTTGGGGTAATATTGGGGTTATTATATGGGTGGTTGTCAAAATTATGGCGCCTTTTTTGGGTCCCTATTATAATACGGCACCTTATTTTTGGGGTACCCAAAAAGGGACCATAATTTTGACAACCACCCAGGTGATGCTTGTTCATCTTTACTGGGTTGCCATTTGGGAGCTTAAGCTAACCTACAAAAATATTAAGCCAATATCATGAACCCAGTTATGTTTGTCATGTGTGGTGGTTGTCGCGGTAGGGCTCAGGGCTTGTCTTTTCACAGGACTACGGCGGTTCCTCAAGGACTTTGGCAAGAACTCATTTTGAGAAACCTCTAACAGTTTGAAGAGGCATTCGTTAATCCCAGTGCTAGGAGGAGCCTCTGCGCGTTGTTCTGCTGCGCTGCGTGCGCGATGTGCGCCACGACCGCACTTTGACATTAGAAGCTCTCGAGGCTTTAGAGAGCGACGAAATTATACTCCGTCCGCCTCCTCGCGCCAATGGTGCAACCAAGAAACTACGGTCTCCTTAGTTTTTCTTGTCAAGTCTGGGGGCTCCACATGTTCAACCTTTGGCCATGAAGCAAAAAGTCGCCTGTTGTAGTATGGTGGCCTGGTAGCAGTCCTGAATTCAGCTTTTCAGCACATGTGCACTACAGCTAAAACTATTCGATGGGGGCTATATAGGGGATTATATAGGGGAGTATTACAGGGGTTACTGAGGGGGATGCTAGGAGTACAGACCCTAAACCCTAAACCCTCAACGGATACTAGGAGTTTAGACCCTAAACCTCAACCCCTAGGGGTCATTAAGGGGGATACTGGGACTTTAGACTATAGTTCAGATATCCCCTATAAACCCCACTTTCCAATTCATGTTCCATTATCTTTGCAGTTTGATTCTCCATTATAGGTGCTTTTGAGGAGTTTAGATTAATCACAGCTTATACATCCCTATAACCCCAGTGTCCACTTCATTGTTCATGTTCTTTTCCATTTGATTCTTCATTGTAGGGGTTATTATGGAGTGTAGACTATAGCTCAATATATATCTATAAACCAAGTTTCCATGTCATGTTCCATTGTCTTGTCCATTTGCTTCTCCACGATAATTAGGGGTTATTAAGGAGCTAAGACTATAGCTCACATATTCCCAATAAACCAAGCTTCCATTTCATGTTCCATGTTCCTTTGCATTTGATTCTCCATTATAGGGGTTATTAAGGAGTCTAGACTATGGCTCATATATCCCCATAGACCCCAGTTTCCATTTCATTGTCCATGTTCTTGTCCATTTGGCTCTCCAAATGATAGGGGGTTTTAAGGAGTTAAGACTATAGCTCATATCTCCATATAAGCCCCACTTTCCATTTCATTGTGCATTTTCTTTCAACTTGATTCTCCATTATGTGGGTTAGTAAGGAGATTAGACTCTAAACCCTAAATCCATAAACCCTAAACCTATAGCTCAGTGATGCAACCATTCCTTTTGCCTCCTCAGATTCTCATTCCCAGGTCTGGGAGTTGCAATCAGGATGATGGCTTTCTGTAGAGGTTTAGGGTTTGGGGTTTAGGGTTTAGGGATTAGGGACTTTGGCTTTAGGGTTCAGGGGTGCTAACACTCGAGAATCGTCGTTTTGGCATCTCTTAAAAGTATACTGTTGAGGTCTTTCTTCCAAAGCAACGAATCCTACTGAATCCTAGACCCTAAACGGACTTACCAGAAGAGTTGCATGATCTCCTCCGAACCCCTGTAGACAATCCCAAGGGCCCTCCAGAGTTGCCCCCAGTTTCGAAACTTTTTTCATAAATGCACCAATCCAAAAGTGAAAAGTGCTCACATGAACCATCGTCTAAACTCCTTAAAGGGGGTTCTATAGGGGATTCTATACGGGGATGACTATAAGGGCTATTAAGGGGATACTAGGAGTTTAGACTATAGCTCACATGAAAACCTCAGATCGGACCCAGCCGTCAAGCTAAGATCCCAAGAGGTGCTCAAACTCTAAACTAGGGTTTAGGGTTTAGGGTTTAGGGTTTTCAAACCCTAAACTCATCAGGTAGGGTTCCTACCAGAGCTTTGGTGAGTGTATGATGGGATATATAATCATATACTGAATTGAAGTGCAACCTTGTCCTGGGACGCAGTAGCACATATACGAAACCCCTAAACCCTTCCTCCCTAAGCTTTGAACCCCTCATCCCCAAACCTTAAACCTGAAACCTTAAACCCCTCATCCCTAAGCCTTAAACCCTAAACCCAATCTAGGCTTGTGAAAATCCACAGTGTAAGGGCTTAAGGTTACGTAGTAGACACCCAGTACCTAGACCCTCCATCTAGCCTCTATGTACACTAAATACGCACTATTGGGGACTATATATACCCCTATTTAAGGGCACAAGGCAGGTCTTGGTACAATATGTCTTGTGCCCTTAAATAGGGGTATATAGTCCCCAATAGTGCGTGTTTAGTGTACATAGAGGGTAGATGGAGGGTCTAGGTACCGGGTGTCTACTACGTACGGGGGGGGACCTGCCTTAAATCCAGGAATCCTCTTGCTTGCCAAGATGTTTTGCTAGCGTTAACCGAGAACCTGTTTCGATATGCACTTCGAAGACCCAAACGCATGTAGAGCCAGTGATTAGTGTTGGGTGCCACAAGGCTCTCAACACTTGCAACAGTCGATGTTCCCATGACACTTGACCGCAATCCTCAAGCCCAAAAATCGTACCACGACAAAAATCTCTGCAATGCCCGATTCTGACCCTAAACCCTAAGCCCGACCGGTGCACATGTCGGACTCCCAGCCACTAGCAGCAGTAGAAAGCCGGGAGGGCATCGTACCATCAGCATGTGTTATTTCAGGTTAAACCCTGGCATAGTACTTGGGTGTTTCCCAAATGTGGTGTACCTTTTTTCTTCTTTTGCTTGTTTTTTGGGAGGGGCTGGGGTGTCCCTACAAGGATTAAAGCAAATAAGGGTTTATATTGGGGTCCTCCTACTTTGGGGAACTAAGCGATATGGATGTATTAGAATAATGGAGAATCAAATCGAAAAGAACATGGAGAATCAAACGGAATCTAGAGTTACGTAACTTCAGCTGCCTGGAAGGCCTTGAGAATCCGGGTTTAGGGTTCAGGGTTGCATCCGACTGATTTTTGCTGGGCTTCGCTCAGAAATTCAGGAATGTCCTTTCTTGAGGCTACGTGTGTCACCCCAAACCCTAAAACCTGAGACTGCCCTAAACCCTAAACCCTGAAGCCGGTGAAAGTTAAGGCGGGTTCAGGGCTTTGCATTGACTTAGGGGCTGGAAGGGCCCTGCACCCCAGGCCCGAAACCAGGAATCTTGATCTCTAATAAATCCTCAATCCTAAAGCCCTAATCCCTAAGGGTTTAGGAAGGGAGTAAAGAGCGATGTTTGTCAGGTCCGTCTTCATCTTCATTATGTTGCTGGCTGAGCATTATTCTTCACCGCCCATTTCTGGATGCTGTAGGGCTTCCGTTGTTTTTCATGTCATATGTCATGGTTCATAGCATTGAGACTGGTGCGATTACGGGGTGGGGGGATCTTCCTGATTCGTCGAAGTTGTGGTTGGCGTTTAAAGGTTGCTTCACAATACGGTGGTTTGTGGATGCAGAAGTTTCCAGGAACTACGGCAACTAGGCGTTTCTTCTTGGGAGGCTGCAGAATAAAGATTGCAGTAGGTTGAGGTCCATATGCTAGCCCCCCATACTGCCAGAAGGAGAAGGAACAGACCCTTAGAAACTCAGGCAGGGTAAAGATGAAACTTAGGTTTCTATCAGCCGAATGACAATCCACGCTTGCATACGAGGACAGGGTATAGGCATAGTTCCAGCAGGTTGCCTATGATGTGTCTGCTCATCATCGTACCTGGTCTTTCCATGTTCACGATACATGCATGC